>JAWLRI010000838.1:534138-574495 GCA_034781795.1 Crypturellus tataupa | reverse complement strand
TCTCTTCTCTTCTCTTCTCTTCTCTTCTCTTCTCTTCTCTTCTCTTCTCTTCTCTTCTCTTCTCTTCTCTTCTCCAGTTCTTCAAGGAAAAGTTTACCCTGGCGCCTTTGCCCAGCGTGTTTTTTGCTCTTCAGGGCTAGGGTGTCTTTGGAGAGTTTTGCACTGGAGAGCAAGTGAAATGCAGTGCTGCAGGTCTGCAGCCTGTGACCTACGGCAAGGCGGTAGATCTAATTTATTTAAGAGAGATAATGTAGCCTCCGGGCTTTCCTTGTTAACTGCGTTTTCTAGGATATGTGTTCCTGGAGCATCTTCCAAGTTAAAACTGCTGCCTCTTCACTGTGTATTCAAATGTGCCTCCACTTAAAAGAGATAAAAGAAAACGGTGTTGTGAGGTTTCATGCATAGCGTTTCTTGCTGACTGCTGTAGTAATGATGCTGTATGCCAAAGGAGTAGCTTTGAGGGCTTTTCTGCTTACTAAATTTAGTTTGGGATCTGAAAGTCAAGCCAGATCTTTATAGCTGGTGCATCACCTTCGGTAAGGATTCTGCGTTTAGGATTTCTGTTGAAAATGCATCTTTTATGTGCCTACATTTAACAGGTTTGCAAGAATTCATCTTGCTGTTTCAGTGATCTCCCTGTTGGCACTGATTAACACTTAAAAGTTGCTTAGCCAGTAATACTGAATATACATAGCAGAAAGGTTGAATTCTTCTTCAAATCAAGACCTCATCTCTTGCTTTTTATTCCTATCCTTGCCCATCAAACCAGTCTTAATGTACTTTAGCATATCAAAATACAAATCAGAAATGAAATTCTTTATTTTGGTCCTACAGGGTACCTTGAAGACCTGTGTAACTTTAGGTATCTTAATGTTAGCTGCAAGTATCCATAAAGTATGAGCGACAGGTTGCTGAGCCTTCATTTGTCTTAATATTGCTAAAGAGTTATTAAAAAAAGAATATCTTACAGATATTTTTGTTGGGAAATTACTAAATCGTCTTGGGATAGTGTATTCGGTTTCACAGAGAAAATAATAAAATTGTGTGAATTGTTTCCAGACTTGAACTTAATGCAGTGTAGATGCCACTTAGGTACATTTTATATGTCTAGACTGTAAGTACCACTGATGCTGTAAGTGTAGATGAGAAGAATAAAATAGCTCCCTAAGAAAAAATAGAAACAAGCTAAAATCAGTTGGATACCGCTTACAGGACATTATGAAATCTTGGGCAAGAATTAAAAAAAAAAAAAAGTACTTTGAAGTAAACAGATTTTTCATCTGTTGATCTCTTCTGAGATTTACAGCTTTTTTTGTTCAGCCTGATAAGCTACAGACTAGGTGAGTTAATAAGATTTTACCTGTATGCCGTTGATTTGTTTTTATTTATTTTTTAACTGCAATGATGTAAATTTAAAACTATACTGATTTAGAATCAGCATTTTTGCCAGTATGGCGACTTACTGACTTTCTTTTGAGAAAATAGGCCATTTTGTGCTGTAATGTGCAAGGAGAAGGGTTAGCCTTGGGTTTTTCCTTATAATTACCTTGACCAATCAATTTATGCAATGCTTTTTTTCTGACAGTGCAAGTTGATTACCAAACTTTCACATATTAGACCCTATTGCTTTTGTTTAATATTCCTATTTTTAAAATTAGATAGTAACTCATTAGTACTCATTAGTACTCATTAGATAGATTTTCCTTAAATGTGAAAGTTGCCATATGTGTTTTTGAATATATAAACTCATTACACTATTGCCCTCCATTTTATCCATCTAATTGAAGTCAGATACATTCCTGTGGCCTTTTTGGCTCTTGTAAGATAGATAGCATCACACAGTAGCAGGTCTTGCTTGTAGCAGGGGCTTTGCAAAAGTGCTGAACACAGGGAAAAAAAAAAAAGAAAAGAAGTCAAGGAATGTGAAGAGTTAAACTAGCAAACAGAAAGTTAGCTATGGGATAGGACTCCGAGCACTCGGTCTGTAGCAGCCCTGCTGTAAACAGAGTAGTATTTCTGCAGTACGAGGGTCCCTAAAGGATCCAGCACCTCCTGGGATAATGAGAGCAGTGAGAAAAGCCCGTGGTCGGGGCTCTCAGGGATGGATGAGCCCCGTGTGCAGTCAGTGATACCTTCTCCATAAGTCATTAAGCTGCGTGTGTAAATGTAATTAAACAAAACTGTGTGAGGACTTTTATCTCTAAGAAGAACAGGTTCATTCTGTAAAAGCAGCAGTTGTTCTACAGAGAATTAGCTGTTTTTATTTGATTTGTTTTTGTTTGTTTTTCTTGCTGACCACATTCCTACTCCTGTCGCTGATCTGCTTTACTTCTGCCATCCGTGTGCGTCCTCTCTTGTCTATGAGCGTGTGACTGCTAAAGACAGTAGAGATGAAGGACTTGAGACTTACCAAGCCATGACTCAGCAGATACTGCAGATAATTAACATTATAAACTCATATTTGCATGACGACAATCTCCAGTAAAGCAAATGAGGACAGGAGGCTGCTACAATATAAACAACTGTAACTTTAATTGCTTCTTAGGGAAATTTAGTTTCTACTAATAAAATAGCATGTACAACATGACTGTCCTTAGTCTGAGTGTTCTTAATTGAAATATGTTTCCTGTTGACTTTATCATTAAATTAAACTGTTAATTTCCAGTACTGGGTTGGTCACGTTAGTGACTAAAGGCAGAATGCATTTTGTGTCAGAAATATTTCCTCCACATATTCCTGAAACACCTGTATTTGTTGTGTATCCTAAAGAATTATTCATGGACACTAAAAAGATTAGTTACTCTGGTCAACTGAACATCAGAACCAAGATGATATTTTGGTGGGAATGCTTTGAGGGAAGAGGAGAAGGAGACAAGGGAAAGATGAAGGGGAGAACAAATAGGTGCAGATTCTTAAGGAAAAAGTGGAAACAGCAAGTACTGGCTGGCATCTTAGGGACCTGCAATTTGTGCTTGTGCAAATGCTATCACGCTTTAGTACACAGTATTAAACACGTCCTTCTTCCTTTATGGTCTCTGCTGTATGTGTCATGAGACCAGTTCTTCCTGTCTAAATTGTGGTTAAAAAGTTTATTTGTGAAGCCCTGCATTTTCTTTGCAGGTTCTTGTGACTGGCCATTTCTTGGACGTCCCTATGATAGCAAATTGCATGATCTCAGACTAAAGGATTTGATGTCTCAGCCCGGGCATTAAAGTTTTTAGGACACAGCTGCTTTTCTAGAATGATGTTTTTTGCAGTCTCCTCTCTTTTAGGGGACCACTTAAAGCCGGAGATGATAAAAGTTTAGAGGGAAGGGACTTTCAGAAATTTGTTCATAACTACTTTTGCTAAAGCAACCTTTTGTGTTAAACCAACCTTTGCTGGTTTAACAGGAAGCAATTTCAGGAAGTTTGTCAACAGAAAGTCTTTTGGACAAAAATTTGTATACAAACCACTCTGATGATTTTGTTTTTAATCATATCTTATATTCAGGCTTTTTCTTGGACATAAACTGAAATAATATAGTATTAATGTATAGTGTAGGAGTTAATGAAGTATATTTGGCTAATGACCAGGTGTGTTCTTTCCATATATGGCTATACAAGGAGCTTCCAACAAAATGAATATTAGAAGGTGTGAATATGTTCAGTGAATTCCTACATAATGATGACATTATTTATAAATACATAGGTCTTTCTTATCTCTTGAAAAAAATAGGTCACCTCTCGATAATGGTCATATTTTGTAGTAGCATAAATCAGTGGACAAGGATCTGAAAAGTGCTGTATCTATCAGGTTTATTGAAGGTACCAGCTCCGGGATCTCGTAGCAGTGTCCTGAGTGTCCGTGATTGAGGCAGAAGCAGCCAGGGCAGCAGAACCCGATGAAGCGGTTGCCAGAGCTGGTGTCAGTGCTGCTGGGGAAGTGAAAATCTTTGGCAAGTGCTCAGGAAGGGCATGGGCAGGGGAAGAGGAAACCCTGTGTTGGATGTTCTGAGTTTGATGTGTTCAAGATATATTGCAGGGCTGGGGAGGAAGGGGTAGGGTAGCAGGACATGCACATGAGATTCAGAGCAGATTGTTACTGCAGAGCTACCATTGCAAAAGTTATGCAAAGGCTAGAGAGAAGTGGTGCAGCCCATGAGGAGGGGAGGGGAATTTGTCTTTTAAGCAACTCTCCAGCTTTATTGCAAGTATGGCACTTTGTCTTCCCTTTTCTGTCCTGCAGGGTCTCTGTCCTCTCGCTGATTTCCATCTATACTTGCATGAGCTGAGGGAGAGATTGGGACACCTACCCTGGTGCCAGTGAAGAAGCATTGGCTCATATTAAGGTGAATACTAAGCCCAGTTTTCTTGGCATGCAGGTGGCCTCTCTGACTCTTTCTGTCAGGCTGGCAATGGACAGCAGTACTCTCCCACTAGACTAGGGACCTGACTAGGAGAGTGTGCTACATATATATTTATATATATTTCTATTACCTGGAAAATGAGGAGTTTGAATCTTTTCCCCATTTTAACAGTGCTACCTCCCTCCAACTATTTCATTTTTTCTTCTCCCACTCTTCTTTTATTTCAACATTAATATTTTATTGTTTCCTTATTTCCAGCTTTGTCCTAAGGACTGTCCGTGATAGAAGCTGTTTACCTCACCTCTTAAACTGGATCTCTGCATAGAAGCTTTTCTTTCTCTTTTTTTCCTTCTTCCACAAAATAAACTTCAGCATCTTTAATAATCTATTTGTCTTTTCTAGTCACCTTGCACAGCATTGTAAAGGAATATGTGGCCCCATCATCTTGCAGAGGTGTGAAGTCCTCTAGCCTACCATCCTGGTGTGGTTTTACAGAGTTTGAAGGCGACTGCACCTCCTTAAAGGGCAACTTTGTACTACTATAGACAACCAATAAGACTTTTCAACTAGGATATATATTATGTGTAGGTGCTCCCTTATGTCACCATGCCTCATATGCTCTGTGCCCCAAAGAGAAACTTGAGAAAGGGGAACTTAAGCACACGGGCACTGAGCAGGCAGTAGAAGCTTTGTAGAGTCAACTCAACTGCCAGCAGAGCAGGCACTGGCAGAAAAGAGACTTGGTTGGTGCTGTGCAAGAGTGGGAGACAGGTGTCCCTGGTGAGATGTTTCTGCTCCAGGTGGAGCATTTAGAAAGCCTGAAAGCATTGGATATAAATGTGAAATTCATCGTTTGAACAGCTTATTTGAATCAGATATTCTTGTCTGTAATATATTTATATACTGCACAAGTCCTTTCTTGTTATGTTTTGAGGAAGCAGAAATACTTTTCTTTGCTCCTGTGATAAAAGCAAAACCAGCAAGGCATTTGGTATAGTATGGCACAGGAAAGTCATTGCTTCTTTGAGAACAGAGAACAGCTTCAGTGATGTGACGATATTACATTTATTAAGTGTGCTGTATCTTGTCATGTTCATTGAGAAAATGTGCTTCCCTAGGGGCTGCAATTCTCTGTACCCATTAGTTGTCACTCTTTGAGTTCTTTGATTATTTTATTTCCATTATCTCACTGTTTCTCTATTTTTGTTGTACTTCCTTGCAACAGGCCAATTCTGACCTCCCAGGGTCTTCAACCTTCCCCTCATACACTTTTTCTAGCATGGTTTGTGATGTCCTGAAACCCTCTTATGAGTGCCCAACAATGAAGCAATGCTATTAGTTTTTCAGATGTCTTCTTTACACAACACTTAATTCCGTGGAATTCACATGATGGATTATTGTGGAGTTATTACAGTCTTTTGAAACAACTTAGTAACCATTGTAAAGGCTGGTTTACTTCTTGCTTGAAAAGTTGGTTGGCCGGCCTGAGAGTGCAGAACTCACCTATGAGCAACAGAGCTTGCCTGCAGTCTAGGATGATGTTATTTGGTACAATATGCAGCCTGTCTATGGGCCATATATTTGATATCTGAAATTATAAAGATTTTAAGTTTTAATGAATAGCCGGTATGGTCATAATAAGAGTGCTGTAAAGCCCTTGCAATCTGCAGTACAAATATGGAAATAATTCTTGTCCTGGGCCTCTATTTAGCTTGAATCTGAATTCGCCAACATCAAATATCACTCTCCTACTTATTAAGGTCTATGTTGTGCACTTTGTTTAAAAGTCCTGGCAAGTCTCCTAAAATTTCTAGAGTTCCTTTAAGCACAGGGTTTGTATGAAGTCAGTCACAGATTTCTCTATTCTATGGAATAGAGACCTTGGATTTTAAATATAGGTGTGTCCTAGCAGAAGATCTTTCTCATGGGAAGAATGAATACAAGTGGATTGTAATGCCAGTTATTCACCATCCTGTCTCAAAAGAAATTTTCCATATTGCCCTCATCTTGTCTCTGAAAATTGGAATAATATCATATACTTATCCTTGGTTAACTTTTAACAAACTTCTCATGTTTGCCAGAAATGTGAAAAAATATACTTAGAAACCTGCATGTGAATTCTTATTCTCAGTTCATTCAATTATCTATTTCTATTTACCTTTTTACTATTACCTCAGGCTAAGCAGGTAGTTTTGTGAGACCTGTGTCGAATTTATTTCTGCCATCACATACCAGATCTTCAGACCTGATCCACTGACAGCTTGCATTCTTTAAGCTGGGGTTGGTAGGGTTAGGCACAGTGCATATGTATCCACAAAAAACTAATCTCAAGGAATTAATCCAAAAAATACCCCAAATTCCATATCATATGATGTTTACTATAGGATAGTAGCCGCTTGCAACAAATCTTTAGCTACAGCTGGGCAAGAAATCAACTGGAACATGAATGTTTTAGATTCATGCCCATATAATTAACACAGAAATTAAAATGCTGTAAAATGAACAAGTCGTGAATAGGACTCTGAAACACCAGAACATGGTGTACAATCTTACACCCCTCAAAGTTAAGGGAGTTCTGCTGCTTATATCAGTGCGAATAAGGTCAGTGGTTCTTAACGGGAGGGCTTATATAGTTACTGCTGAATGTTTGTCTGGTATCTCCAGAAAGATTAAATAGCACAGGGCTTCATTTCTCCTCGGGTAATTTAGTGCCTCCGGATTCTGACCACTGCCTGATTTTAAAGAACTCTTGCAACTTCCTCCTGCAACTTAAAAATGGCCAAAGGTCACAAAGTTCCAGGAACCTGAGTAACAGTGTTCCCCTACATCAGCATGAATGATTTAACCCCAAATTTTCATAGAAGTTTAAAGCTCATTCTGAAATTCACATCACATACCCAGTACAGTGGCTTGTGCTCTGCGCGTATGTAATGCCCAGGGCAGAACAGCTGACGAAACACAAAGTACGCTGCTCTTGGAGAAGTAACTTTCTTTGTAACTGGACCCTATGTTGTCTCTTGAAGAGGACAAAAAATCTGATTTTTCTCTTGTGATTTGTTTGTGAAATTTAGTGCTCCAGGTAGTCCCAGACAGCTTCTCGAGGCATAGCGAAGATTGTTCTAGCAAGAACAGTGTGTTCCCCACGTTCAGCCCTAACATGTGGCAGCATTTAAGAGGACCCCTGAATAATGGAGCAGGAAGGTAAACGCCTCACGCTACAAAAGTGATAAGGGCTAGAAAATGACCAGGCTGGTAGAGAGTTAAGGCCTATTCGTGTTAGGGTTTTTTGTTTGGTTGGTTTTGTTTAAGTGAATTCCTACATAGTGGTAATGTATTTATTTCACTAAACCATGTGATGTATATTTTTATAGTTATTTATAACAATATATACTTTTCTGTGCTTTATGTTTATTATGTTGCTATTTGTATTTATTTGTCTCACTAAGCACACCTGAAAAAGAAATATAAGCCCAAGCAAGAACTGGTAACATTTCCATGGGGCCACTAACAAAGCCTTTAGCATGGGCTTATTGGCGTCAACCTGCCTATCACTTCTCATGCTTTCATTGACGTGTTATGATAGTTTCATGATCTTTGAGTCCTTTGTAATCAGTATTTCTGTGAGACTGAAGTACATGTACGCCTTAAAGCAGAAGACCATATCTGGAAAAGAGACCTTATTGCCAACAGCATCTCTGTCTAGCCTGAGGCCATATTCAGAAATAACCATCTTTTCACCTTAGTGATACTGGCTAGTGAGGAGTCTTCCTAGCAGATGTCTTGCTCCTGTTTTCCTGCAGGCACGCGGAGCCTGAGCGCTGCACTGTGTTATAGTAACAACATTTCAGGTCCTGACTGCTAGCTTCAAGTGCACCTACCTACACACCCTCAGGAGGGGACAAGGCAGAGCAACAGTTTTGGTTTGGAGATGCTAACCTGGGTTATAGCCTGATAGCGATGTTAGAAAGTCAGTTGAATTGTGCACAAGGTCACTGGTCTGATAAAGCTGCTCCTTTCCTTCCATCTGTTCTTGTGAGGCTCAGTGGAACAGGAAGAGCCAACTCTAATTTCTCTCATGTATCACGGTGTAAATGCAGGTGTCTGCTGTGGCAAAAGAGATGGTGCAACTTGTTAATCTATAACTTGTTTGCTGGTTGTGCCACTGTTTCCTCATCCATTGTCAGGTGTGTTGGAATCCACAACATTTGAGTAAAAATGTTGAGAATGTAAAGCAGGCGTTGGGACTGACCTAGGCACCCTGGTTGTGCACCTTACACCGGGAGGCAAAGTGTTTGTGTGCAAGAGAGGAAGAGAGAGCAAGGAGCCAGATAAGTAGGACTGAGACTGGGGAAGGATAGGTTATGGATGTATAGATTGGGCAAGGTCCAGAATAAACAGTATAGGGACCCACGTAGCTCTAGGACAAGCTACGACTACTCAAAACCTGTTCTTGAAAGAAAATGTGTAAAGTTGGACTTTTTGTTTTTCATTCTTCTGTTGTTATGAGGCCTGTTAATGAGGACCTGTGAATCTCTGTACAGTCCTTTGGGCTACTGCTGGACCTTGCTCTAAGGTGCTATCATTTTTATGGGTAACTTCTCATTTTCTCATGCCACACTGATTACATTAGTCATTAAAAAGGGAGGAGGGAAGGATCTTCCAGTGTTGCTAGACACTGATATGCACAACACTCAGGGCAAAGACTGGACAATCCAAACCTTGCTACGCTGCTCTTCTTCCCAGAAAGGTAACTTTAAAGCTGAAAAACAGCGTCTGTAGATTACAGACAGTGAGTCTGGAGTGCAGGCATGTTCCTTTGTGCTGGTCAGCTGAGTGGAACACTTGCTAACATTTAGGGAACGTTTTGATTCTCTATAACATAGTGGCTTGGCCAGATTTTCAGCTGGAAATGGAGACTTGATTATATGGAGTTGCTGCTTGACATTACTGAGCTTTTGCTGGTAAAGAAAGTAACATTTTTACATATTGTATGGATGCTGCTTAATCCGTAAAGTGTTTTGGGAACCTTGTGTAAGTTGGTTGACATGTTGGTACGTTTTTTCCCTGTTCAGTTCCATATTTTGTATTTCTTTCATTTTGAAATTTGGGGAAATTATTTGTTAGGACAAATGAAGATATTATTTGACCTTTTCCACTATCTTCAAAAGACAGAGAACAGTGGGAAAAAATGAGGAAATGGAAGATGTGGTTGCTGTAGGGTTGGCAAAATGAATTAATTCATTGTTGATATTGATTCAAAATTTGCAAGGATGCAGTTCAGGGAAATAATTGTAATAAAATGAAGTGAGTGTTACAAGGTCAGAACACAGATGTTAGCTTAATGTAAGACTGGGTTTCAAATCATTGCCAAAAGTACTGGCTACATGAATCTGGAACATTTTCATAATACATACAGTCTATTATGCAATGTTAACAAAATTACAATCTTGTTTGGATTAGCTTTTTGCTTTTTTGGTATTTTTATTCAACTGAACAAAGAAAATGAATCAGAATTTCATATTAATTATATTGTGCTTCATTTCAAATCAACGTTTTGTTTCTAAAGTTTATTTTCATCCTTTCGTCCTTTTACAAACTTAAAGCATTATTGTGCTACTGTGATGTCGTTAACTCTTTTCACTCATTTATGAGTTTCAGCAAAGATCAGGCACCATTTAGATGCACATTGAACAAACTTTTCCTCTTCCCAGACAGTTAAAGACGAGATAGATGAAGGCTGGTCTGTGGGTTAGTATCACCTGAACACAGGGAGCTGTTTAGCTGAACCGATGCAATTTGTTTTACCAGAGAGGCCCTTAATGACTCTTTCAAAGGCTGTGAAGGGAAGTCCGTAATCCTTAGATTTGACCACATCAAATTTCTGTGTAGGTCTATCTGTTCACTTCACACTTCAAAGTTTGAGGTACAATGACATGAATCATTTATTTTTACTGTAGTATTTATTTTCTACCTATGTGAGTTTAGACAAGCTATTATATAGATAAAATGCTTGTACTGGTAAATTTGAAGTAAAGAAAAGAGGGAGAAGAGAGGAGAAAAGTTTTCTCCAGTAGCTCCAGGTATGTTATTTCACCAGAACCTTCCTGTACTTATGTTAGCTTTTGGGGAATGTATGTTGTACAGTGTAATACACAGCACAACCTCATTCTAGTCAGATGGCAGAACATGTTCATTTTCCTCTTCTAATTGGAACTTCAATATTTTTTAAATAAAAAAATCTTTAAACTATGAAGTGGCACTGGAGTAATGAATGTTATGTAGTCCTACCCCTCTTGCCAATATGCAGGCTGATATGGGAAAGGAAAACAGAGTATCCAAAAGCAGAAGAATGGGTAGGAGAAGAAAGGTATTAATCAATTATTTCATCCAGACAGATATTTGTGTCTAATAATGTCGGGATTCAGAGCCCCAAAGAGCAGGGACAGAAATCATTGGTGCAGAACTAGATGTTGAACTGCAATAGGAATGCAAGTGTTGATAAGCTAATGTTTCCTGTAATTGATTTAGGAAAATCAAAAGGGAATAAAGGGAGATAGCACGGAAAAAAAAAAAAAAAAGTTTGTCTGGCTACAACAGGGTGCTTAAGAGAGAACTGTAAAAGAAAATGAAAGGGGCAGTAGTGGCTGTCTGCTCTTCTTGCCCAAACTCTTGGCAGTAGCAGCTGCCTAATGTTACAATTTCAGGGAAGCACTTTGGTTGATTCTTTCTCCCAGCAGCCTAGAAAAGGACTTTTTCCTTCCTCAAATACCTTCTTAAGGCAGGAAACTTTTAGATACTTTGATTTCCTGTTATTGTTTGGAACAAATACAGCTAATGATGGTATGGCCCAGTTATTCCCGGATATGAGAGATGATGGATTGTTCCATTTAATAGCACCGAATCAGCATTATTTTAGGACTAGTATAATTAATAAGAATACTTTAAAACAGTTATGATACCTAGGGAGTAGTTTCAGAGCTAAAAATGCTTTAATTGATTTGCTATAGCTTTCAAAGCCAAATCTTCTGAAAACTCGAATGTCTGAGCTCATCAGAAGATGATTAGAACAGGCCAGCATGATGGAAGTGTGAATATGACTTTCACTGCTGTAATCCGCTGGGTTTGCACTTCTATAGACCCAGGGAAGTAGAAACACTAGTTGTTACAAGGCACTGCTCGAAGTTGTTGTGGAGCCCATGACCAACTCGTCTGTTGTGCTTAAGAAGGATGAATTCTAACTGAAACAGATGTGGAAAAGGGCTCCTGAGATACTATAGAGGGGGGGAAAAAAAAAGATTGAAAGGGTTTGGTCCTTAAAACTTAGAAAAGAGACGGAAAGGGGTCTCTGTAATCGCCAGAGAGAGGGCAGAGCTATTTAGGCTAATTGTCCTTGTCTGTCCAAAGGAGATACTTTCTAATCCAACTGGAGTAAAGGTCTGAAACCTTTCAACAATAATTATTGCTCTTCTCCCCAAGAAGAATAACAGAATTCAACAAAAATCTTTCAGTCTTCTCTCCTAATCATGGTTGACAAACTCAATAACTATACTATCTTGCTCTTGCGAAAAGTGAATTTAGAAAATTTGAGGGTTTGACTTAAATGAGGGCCAGTTTGAGGAAATCCCACAGTAACTTGCTTCTTACCTACTTTCTGCTATAGGAATACCTGGATTTGATGGGTAGGCAGGAGGTTAAGCCTTTGCTATATTTTAACACTGAGTGGCTTCAGGCTGTTTGTGCTGCCTTTTGAATGCCTTTCAGAGAATGTTGCCTCTGTGCTCCTGAATCATAAACTGGATTGACTACAATTTGGGAAAATATAGATGGTGTAATCTGAGTCCATAGAGATAAACTAAATAAATAAAGAGGAGATTAAAATATATTTGGTTAGGTGTGACTGATACATGTAGAACCATTTCATCGGAAAGGCAAAGGAAGAACAAGTTGCACATGGCTGCTCAGTTGGTCTCTAATGCCAAGCCCAAAATAAAAACTGACCCAGGATTTCTCTTTGCGAGAGCCTAATTTAATGAAAATTACCATAAAGTTGGGACTCACAACAAGACAATAAAAAAAGTTATTTTAACAATGAATTACATAATAAAAACAGGCACGAATACAAACAAAACTGAACATTTTTGAAACAGCACATTGTTTCAGGCAAGGAGCAAATATCCCCTTCTATTCAGCTGCCATCCAGTTTAATTCTTCCACTGGCAGCCATCTAGTTTTTGTCACGGTTACTCTTAGCGTGGGCTAGTAACTCATCCTCACACAAGAGCACAGGAAAGCTTTGCCATTACTCCCCAAATTAACCTCCCCTGGGCTGCCTGAAGGGGGCTATGCAGTCTACAGTGGGCAAAGGCAGCGATGCAGCGACTGGGGTAAAGCCACCCCAACAGGCACTTGTGTTTCTGCACAAGGTACCTTTAGGATATTTCCTTCCAGCATCTTTTGCCCCCGCCCGGAGACATTTTTACCTTGAGCTTCAGGGAAGCAGAGAAGACTTAAGAGTTTGATTTGAGGCATCAGATGGAAATACTATGATGTGAAGAAATAGCAAATCTGCTGGCCCTAGGATTAAAATCGAATGGAAGTGGGAAAAGTTTAAAACAGACGAGGGAGGTGTTCTTTTTAATGTTTGAAAGAGATGTTACGAACAAAATGGCTTACTCTTCTGCTCTCCAAGCTGCTCGGAAGTTCCAGTTTTAAGAACAGTGTGTGTTGGAAGCAGTGCTGTGGTTCCATGGAGGTAACTGTCTCCTGCTCATTGCCTCGGGAGCTCCAGCACAGAGCACAGCTCAATAGCCTGGAATAGTTTGGGTTCCTGATTTTCCCTTTCATTTTTAAATACATCTTTACCCTGTGATACTTGTGCTGCTAAGAAACAATTTTGCTTTGTTTGCTTAATGATATTTCACAGGTATCATGCAGCAGGCAAACGATAAAATGAAAATTCTATGGGCTGAATGAGTTTAATGCTCATAAACTTTGTAATTGAATACAAAGTATTTTGCATCTGCTAAAATAAATATGTGTATATCTGTTAAAAGCCTAATCCACCCAGCACTGGTATTTGTTAGACTGTCCTTTTGAAGAATACATGTTTATTGAATAGGATAGCATTGTGTATATACGCAATATGACAGTTCTAATTCCTTAAAGTTACTGTTATTGGAAATGACCAGTGTATCATCTATTTGAGCTGATTTTTAATTGAAAAAAATAACATTTTCTATAAGGATCTATAAAGCTGCTCTAAACCATTGAAAAAATCCGTGAGAATTCTTGAAGTATTTCTATGAACACATGACCCCAAGCTGTTTTAGGAAACAATTTTTAACCACAAATATTCCCTAAAATAGACTCATAAGGATGCCCGTAGCTGTGACTGTGAGCAGAATGAAGAATGCTCTCAGTTTTAGCAAAACCGAAGATAAGCACTTGGAGGAAATGAGACCTCAAATGCTATTCATGGTGGATGGACTGTCAATGATCATAAGATCTTTGGCTGTTTGAAGCAGCAAGTAGGAAGTTTGAGATAAATTACTAATACTAGAGCAACAGGCATGTAAAGCAACAGAGCATCTTGGATAAACAGCAGCTTTTAACTTTTAAAAAAGCAGGTTGCACTAATTTCTCATCTCTTACTCTATTTTGAAATCAAGGTCAAGTGTTGCTATAGCAAGGGGAAAAAAAGCAAATAATAAGGGATTCAAGCAGAAAATTTAAATTCTCTGTAGATATCAAAGTTGTATATACAACAACCCGTTTAAAGAGGCTTATTATGATAATTCTTATGGATAATTCTGTAGTTTTTGAAAAATGCTTAAAGTTAGGCTTTTGTTAGCACAGTGTAGGTGTTAATAAAGGTATGTATCCTTACATTTTATATTTTAGCCATACATATTGTATGATACTTTTTATTCAGAAATGATGTGTTGCTTTTTTAGATGTGTTTATAAAAGTTAACTACTATGTTCTGTAGTTTCTTTTAAATAAATATTTGACCTTCATGTATAGACCTATGGATAAGAAGAATGAATGAAAAGTGTGATAGTATCATCTTGTCTATCATAGAGAAATATCATCTTCTCTATCATAGAAATGTTAGAATGGGTAATGTCTGAGTAGGGACTGACAACATTGCCTTTGATGTCTAAATTATTTTTATCTCCAAAGAACAATAACATAATTCCATATGTAAGATGACCACACTCTCGGAATAGCTTTTAGCTCGCCATATTCTTTCTTTTTATATGTGCACAAAGCACTTCCCTGATGTTCACTGTGATAAGGCAGCAGAGAGCTATGCAAATAAACATTTCACACACAGTATTTTACTTATGCGTGAAGGAACTTCCCCCTCTTAAGATTTTCCTTTACAAGTACTCTAAAAATAAGAAAGATGCTTGCACTTTTTATGTGTTTGAAGAGGGGGAATGCTAGGGTTATATGTTTGCTAGGATTAGGTGTTAATGAAGTTAACTGTGATGATTGTGTAGCATTTTGTATTTTAAAGTCCACCACTGAAATCCATTATTTAATGCATGGTGATAGAGAAGCCCCTGTCAGTGCCTGCTGTTGATACTGGCACTCCCAAGCTTTACTTGGATATCGCTCTTCAAAACTCCTGCCAGGAACTGCAGCAGGTTTCACTATAAAGCGTGTAGCAGTGGAATCCAGTGCACCTGGCACTGCAGCTGGGATGAATTAAGTGTGTGGTGCTACTACAACCAAGACAGGTAAGTTTGTCCTGGGTATAGGGCTGGAGTGGCAGAAATCTAAATGTAAAGTCTGGAAGCCAGTGCGCACAGTTTTACAAAACAGACTCTTAAATTTCTATAAATGCTAGTGGCTGTTGAAGAGTGCAAAAGAAGTCTTTAATTTCACTGCGTCAAAAGAGCATGTGCTTACTGATCCACTTTCTAGCGTTTAACATATTTTTTCAACGGTTAGGCTTTTGTTCACAGTGTGAAGTGGGCTTGGAGAGCAAGAACTGGATCCCTTTCGGAAGTCCCAGTGCAGGAGTGCACTTACAGTGCTCTTGGCCCTGCTACTTAATAAGCCTTGGAGCCCTACTAGAACAAACATGCAATACAGCCCCTAGAAGCAGCATCAGCTTTTCCTTTTATAAATCTGCTGCTCTTGGGCTATTTGCTAATTGCTATCAGCTAATGTAGGGATATCAGCAGTTCTAAGGACTAAGGGTTTTCATGTGCATGGGAGCAAAGGATACTTTGTGATGAGGCTCGGGATCTTCTCTTTTTTTGGTTCCATCACATGCGATGCATTTCACATGCTTTATCTATGTAGTATCACATACAAGAATTCCATTGTGGGATTAGGTGGTTGCTAGTGTGCTGGCACTATTGTCCCAAATACTAACCTTGAGGATAGCAGCAGAATCGCACTCAGACTTAAATTAAAGCTGTTAATATTCTTTAAAGGGGAAAAAAAAATCTAAGTAAGAACAATTTTCTTGCAATGGGCAAGTTGCAGCCTGTAAAAATATCCTCAGGATTTCTTACAGCAATAAGCTAAGGGATTTTTGCCTCATAATTTGGATCAAATTATATTACGTCCTTAACTTTAGCTTTTGTTCTGTAGAAGCATGATTATTCAAGAGCAAAAACTCTTAACTAAGTTAGCACTTAGATGTCTGAATACCTTATTCAGCAGATACAGCAGGTATCTGCCGAGCTCCCAGCTATCTAGTGCAAATTAAGGAGTAGAGATTTTTGTTCCTAAGAGAAGGTCCTGGTTGAAGATCCCCTCCCTGCCTTCACAGTCTAGGTGAAAATGTTGACATATGAATATAGAAAATAGGAAATTGTATTCTTTTTCTGCATTGAAAGTGCAGATGTGCAATGTGATGCTTTTTGATTTTTCTGTGTGATTTCTTTCCTTTTTTAATTCAGTAGGGGGAAAAAAGGAAAGAGTGAATCCTCATGACGATTAATCAATTTTCTGGACACCTAAGATTTATTGGCAATAGGTGACATGATTTGCAGAAATGAGAGGAGGCAGCAGAGTTTTGGAGGAAAAGTTCAGTTCCTGTACAGGACAAAGCTCCTCTCATTAAGTGGGGCTTCCTCAATAGAAGTATTGGATATTAAATGAAGGTGGCAGGTGAAAATGAAATTTGTCGCATAGGATTGCTGCACCTAGGCCTTGTTTTATTGTTACAATAACGTTTGCTAGTTTTATAATCATTAGTGATATTGTTGTAAAAATACAAGTTGTAATGTGGACCTGGACTTCTCCTTCCTACAAGAATGTAATGTGTAAGGCAACTTGCCACTGAAACATTTGTGCCTATAAGAGCACAACTATACTACGTTCATTGTTTACTGTGATGATCTTTTCATTATCATGATAAATGAGCGATGCAGAATAGGGCATAGCAATGTGCTTTGGTTTGTTTGGCTGTTTTCCTTGTTCCTGTGTGTGTACTGAGTGTTTATTCTAGGTTATAAATTGTTCTTCAAAGAATTGACTTTAAAAATTAACTAGGACAGGGGGAGTGAGAGCATGTGTCTGCAGGAGAAAACACCAGCATGAGAGCACTGACCTGAAAGGAGGGAGAG
Organism: Crypturellus tataupa; assembly: GCA_034781795.1. Classification (NCBI taxonomy): domain Eukaryota; kingdom Metazoa; phylum Chordata; class Aves; order Tinamiformes; family Tinamidae; genus Crypturellus; species Crypturellus tataupa. The sequence continues at coordinate 557,557 of JAWLRI010000838.1, read as the reverse complement.
AGGAAGGAGGAAGGGGTTTGAAAAGCACTCAAAGCAGACTCTCTGCAGAGTGTATGTAATTATTATCCTCCAACGGAGGAGTATAGAGGTGACGTAGTGTATATGCTTGCTCCAGGACTATATAATTACATGATGGGATTAGCAGTCGGGTTCCAGTCATGTAGATGCTAGCCGCAGTATCTCTGCTGGTTAGGCATGGGTGCACATGCAGAGAGTAGGATTATCTTTCTAGAGTGTATCGCAGGAGAAACCCTCATGCGGTGATTTGTCCTCACTGATACCTCCACTGAGTGTTTCAGAGTGCTCCACCAGGCCTTTCTGAAAAAGGGGGATCCTCATCTGAAGGCTCCAGTAGGAGCATCTCCCAAGGAGCTCCGGTGATGGGGCTTGTGTGAGGCAGGGATCTGTGTCAAGCTGAGCTCCCTGTTAGACTGGCATACACAAACCAAAGTGTGTCTCTGCAGGCACGGGCACTTCCAACCACAATTCCCGCTTTTTGGAATGGAAATTTTGAGTGGCGATTCCCTAAAAAGCCATTACACTAGAACATTTCCCGTGTGATATCTTGCAAAGCAGCCTAAGACATACTGAAAGGTGTGGTCAGAATGGTCATTTGTCTGCTGGCTTGGTTATATTTAAGCTGAAACTCACAGAAATATCAGCGATATGTAAGGGTTGCTTTTTTTTTTCTTTCCTGAGGAGAAAACATGATTAATTTAGAAGCATTGGGTTAGTATATAATTATTTTATAATTTGGCATAAGCATTTAATTCATCTGTGGACTGAGATAAGAAGTCACCTCTTTTCCTTTGCAGTGAGGAAAAAAGCTTGTAGCTGGTGCTCCTAACATTCACCTGTTATCCTTGTGAGCTGTTGTGGATGAAAAGGAAGTAAGTTTTTATTACATAAGCCGAATGATTGCATGGGAAACTGCTTGGTTCATGGTATAGTGTTTTTGTTTAATACCTTTTTTATTCCAACAGGAAATATGGGATGTATAAAATCAAAAAGGAAAGAGAATCTGGATGGAGATGGGCTAGATTTGAAGAATCCACCAGTACGTAAACATGAACGAACTATTTATGTGAGGGATCCAACGTCCAATAAACCGCAAAGGCCAGTAAGTAGATAGTCTCAGGGGAGAATTCCAGTAGCAAGATCAAAGCATGACTGGCATAACTTAAGTTTCAATCAGAAACACATGCATGAAAAAATTCGAACTGATCATTTGGCTTTTAGTGCTGTGCAGTTCACCCTCAAAGAGTAAATATCTTTCCTAAGCATCTGTCACTTTATTGCTCAATTATTTTGCTATATTTGTCATAGTTTTCTGCCTGAAAACAATAATCCTTGGACATTTTTGTTCTAGATATAGTTTCATATCCTAGATAGAATGTTAGGTAACTTCAAAAAGTTCTGAAGCATTTTAGAAATTTTTTTAATAACATCGATATTTGAAAAGTCTGCATCTTAAGCTGGTAGGAGCTGAAGAGCATCAGGTTTCTTCACAGGAGAACCACTTCTTTATTTCCAAAGTGCAGTATATAGAATATACTGTTGCTTTTACAGGGAAGTTACTTAATAACTCAACTCATTCTATTTATTACAGACTAAGGCCTGTATGTATTAGACTCTTTACCCATTCTAGTGAAGTTTCCTTTTATTCATTGAAGGCAAATATTTGATCTTTAACCAGGACTTAATGGGAGCAGAATGGATGCAGTTTTGAAGTAGAGAACAGTGTGATATAAGCGGACTAAGCCAGTACAAGTATCCCATGTGATGTCTAGCCATGGAAAGAAAGGGTGCTGGGTAGGAAATCCCATGGACTATAAGGCTGGTGTGATATTTTGCAGATTTACTGGTCCCCCAGTTCCCCATCATCTCCACTCTGCTGAGGAAGCAGCATTTCCCCTTGTCCTTAATCAAGAGCCGTATTCTGTGCAGGTGTGAGTGACACTCTTCTGTGTGTCACCATCTGGGGCTGTGGACTCACTGCACTCTGAATCAATGTACACAAATCCCAAGAGCCATTTAAGTTTTGGGTTTTTAATTACTTTTGATCCTGTTAGTTAGGAAAATAACTCTTTGTAGTTCTTTAGCTCCTCATAGTAGCATCAGGATAATGTCCTGTTGAATAATGTTGTGTAAAGCCTGTTTAGCAAAAGCCATGAGGCTGTGAACTTCCCTACACCTTTTTAATACCTTCGTAAGGTCTTAGCTGCTCAGTTGGAAGTCTAGTTGGGACTTACTGTCTGTTTGCATTATAATTCACTTTAAACAATGGTCTGAAAAGACTAACATTTAAGATATATAATTTCAAAGCAATTGAAGAATAACATATTGTAATGTACATATGCTTAAAAATAAAATGTCAAAGACCTAAAACTGCTTAATTAAAGATGTATTTTCTTGTAGCAAATTACAGAAACAGGACTTTTACCAGGACAGAGATTCATTTCTGAAGGTATGCTTTAATAAAAATTTTACTGTTGTGCACTAGGCCCACATGAACTAATGAAATAAGAGAAGATTCCTTTTGATTTCTGTCTTTGTAGAAAGAGAGGAGCATGGAGTCATTGTAGTAGCTTTGTATCCTTATGATGGAATTCATGAAGATGACTTGTCCTTCAAAAAAGGAGAAAAATTGAAAGTCATTGAAGAGTAAGTATGACAATATTGATTATATTGTAATTTTTTCTTTAGCCATGTCTAAGTTCTTTCATTTCTTAGTTTTCATACTCGGAACATGAGAATATGAACATTTTGAAACATCTCCATAGTATGTGAACCACAAAGATATGCCTGCTTATCAACCAAATTTTGACTGAAAATAGCCAAAATTTCTACAGGGGTTCCAGTTCAGAGAAAGATGCATTTTTTTTTTTTTTTTTTTTTTTCCTTCTCAGCCCAAGCAAAACCCTTCACACAGCAGCAGCTGAATAAGAATTCATTGTTTTCATTCACTCACTTGGAATATTACTGTTGTTTCTGTTTTTCAGGCAAGGAGAATGGTGGAAAGCAAAATCTCTCACAACAAGGAAAGAAGGCTACATTCCCAGCAACTATGTAGCAAAAATCGACACCTTGGAAACTGAAGAGTAGGTTTTTCTACCCTCTGAGCATTGGCAATTGTCTTTTTTATAGCGTCGTGTCCTTTGTTGGAGAGGAGAAAAATTCCAATCTTTGAAATACTTTTCAGGTGGTTCTTCAAAGACATAACCCGAAAAGATGCTGAAAGACAGCTCCTGGCTCCTGGGAATGGTCCTGGAGCATTCCTCATCAGAGAAAGTGAAACGTTAAAAGGTAGGCAATTGGGACCCTTTACCTTGGACCTTGGGACTGTCTTTATGAAATTGCATCAAGTGCCTGGATATTAAATTATCCTCATGTGTCCTGTTGTTTGAATTCACTGCAATTACACAGAAGCAAGAAGGGTGAGAAATCAGCAGGGAAAGAGAGTTACATAGGGCCCATTACACTGCCAAGCAGCAATGAATGAAGAGGTTGCTGAATACTTGTGATTCCTGTACTAAAGGGCCTTGCTAGCTGTAAATAGTAGGTGCTGCTTTTATGAGGTCTTACATTATGTATCTGTCATTCTAAGTTTTAATGTATGTTAACTACATGATGAGAATTTACGCTTCTGCATTGTAGTTTGATTCTTTTTTGTTTAACTTTCTGATAAGGATTTCTACCGCAGAGGCAGCTCTTTGTACTGAAATGGTTACTAAAAGCATCAGACTCATGAAATGAGGCTTTCAACGGAATATATGAGGATTCTCTTACAGTATCTTGATTCCACCATAATATAGCTATGCTCTCCCTAGGCATGGGCCAAAGTTCAGCATAATCTACTTGGGAATAGGGCAAAACACTGCCAAAATATTTCTTTTTATCCCCTTGTGTCACTGGATCTGTGAGTGAGGAGAAAAAAAGGGGCCGAAGTGATTTCATATCCTTAGAAAACTGACAAGAATTGTATGGGTGGGAAGAACTCTTTAGTTTAAGATAGATACTGCTGCCCATCTTAAATCCTTGCTGAGGTTGGGGTCCCTGGTACAAACAGATCATCTTTCCCTCTGAATGCCGCAAGCCACTTCCAAAGTAACCTTTTGTCGGGGTGCCGGAGGCATTGAGTGTGTTGCTGTTGTGCTTATCTTTGAATTTTAGCTTATACTAGACTAATGAGACAACTCTGGAGTTGTTTTCCCATATGATCCCACTCAATCAGTGGGATTTTTTGCAGTTGGACATTAGCACAGAACAGTTTGGCTTATAGAGCTCTAAGCATTTTGAATAAGATTGGAAAAGAAAGTCCATATAGCATTTTGGGGCTCAGTTCAGCACCATCCGTTAGCTAACTTCCTTGTGCTGACTGAAAAATCTTTCTGAGGAAATAGCAGAGTAAGAAATAAAATAAAGTTTTTATTTATTTATTTAAAGACACTTGTACTATCTGGAACAGTATGTGTTTGGAAACTGCAGACTTATAATCTGTTAATGATCATTTCTTCTTTGTTCACAGGCAGCTATTCTCTGTCTGTAAGAGACTACGATCCGCAGAATGGCGATGTTATTAAGCACTACAAAATTAGGAGTCTAGACAATGGAGGCTTTTATATCTCTCCAAGAATAACTTTTCCCAACATCAATGATATGATCAAACATTATCAAAGTAAGTTAAATCAATTAGTAAATTACTTAATAGAATGCAGCCACTATTTTTTTTTTCTCTGAATAACTCAGGCATGGATGTTAAAGATAAAATGAAATTGGTTAGAACCAAAGTAGCCTTGTTAGCAAGTAGCATTAGGGCTGATAATGATCTGTTGTATATCACTGTAAAACAAAGAATAGCTTTATAAAAGGTCTCATCAAAGTGTTGGTGATATGAAACTAGAGAAGAATGAGAATGGACTGCCTTGTAAATAAATGAATTCTGCATTTGATAGTAAATTTGTGTCTGTGATAATAGGTAATCTTTATTATTTGCGTAATATTGTAAATGTTTTCTTGTAGCTGCTGATAGTTATAGAAGCATTTTTATCTTCCTGTAAAATTATATTTATATTTAGTGCTATATATATATATATGTGTGTGTGTGTGTGTGTATGAGTAGCGTTTTCGAGGAAGTAAAATTCTACTGACTTCAAAGAAAGTGATGTTATTGTGCTTGCATAGAATGATACCAATATTACAAAAAAAAGAAAGGAGCAAGGCAGGGAGGAAGAAGTTTCCAGCTACTTCTTAGCTACAAAAGTGACTTTTCATTATATATGACTTCCTGGTGAATCAGTACATACTTTTTTTTTTTTTTTTTTATCTTGTAACTGAAAATTTGGAGACTGTAAAATGTTTGTTAGTAAGACAGGTCTTTGAATATTTTTAAAGCCAAAATGAGGACTTAACCATGACCTTTTGTTGTATTGTAACATCTGTGGTAATTATTTGGTGCAGCTTGAAAACATGAGAATTATTTTACATTTGTATTTAAGTTATAGCTGTTCAGTGACTGAAAAATTAATCATGACCTACTTATGCTTGCATGATTGTGTGTGCAAACATGTCTGAAACCATGCTAAAAGAGAAGTTAATAACAAATTTAGAATATTGGGTCCAACTCTGACTGCAAGTTGCATCTTCATCAACATTCTGTCAGAAATGAGTGCTTGTCTTTTGTTTATTTGGTACTAATAGTAGTAAAAATAATAATAATCTGATGGTAACATGAACCCTTTTTTACCTCAGATGCATGACACATTTTTCTTAAAGCAGTCTTTGAATTCTGAATATTGAATTTCATGACAGAACAGTTTAATGTGGAAACAATAGAAATGTTTCATGGCCATGAGAGCAACTAAATAAAAATAAATAAGTAATAGATTTTGAAATTAAAAAAAAATATTTTGGGCTAGTTGCTGTGTATCTTCAATTGTGTGTTCTTCGTTTCAAGATATCTGAGGTGGGAAGAGGTAACAGATTTTGTATTTTGTTTTTCCTTTTTAAAAACAGAACAAGCAGATGGCTTATGCAGAAAGCTAGAAAAGGCTTGTATCAGTCCTAAGCCTCAAAAGCCATGGGATAAAGATGCATGGGAAATTCCACGGGAATCAATTAAATTAGTGAAGAAACTTGGAGCTGGTCAGTTTGGAGAAGTCTGGATGGGTAAGTTTAGACCTTTGAAAAATGCTATTTAAATCTGCTGAAAGTGGTGCCCTTTCAAAATCATTCAGAATAATATTGAGGGTCAACCTGGTTCAGTATACTTATAGAAACAGGACAGGCAGACATCTGACAAAGGCAGGCATCAAGTTCTTTGGTAATTTTTAAAGCAAAAAGCAATGCAACTCATAGGGTCAAATTGTCCTTTGTGGAGAAAGGAGAGGCTTATAGACCTGACTCCTGGTTCTGAAAATCAATAAACATCTTGGAATTTCATTTCAAACCAAAAAGTGGTAAAGAACTTGTAATAAAAAGAAATTATCACTTTGGTGATTGGTCGAGATTTAAATTCTCTAAAGAAAAGACTTGGAATATAGTGCATGGGCCTGCCATACTGGGTGAAACAAGGAGAACACTTAATCCAAGATCATAGTTTACCCGTTTGCTACCTGGAAATTATGTACTTACTTATGAAGTAAGAAGATTGCTATCTGCTATGAATTATAGCAGGTCTGTAGGAATGAAAGGGTCTACAAGTAGTAAACTTAAATACATACCCTGAAAAATGCTAGCATTAATTATTACAATCATGAGTAGTCTTGCCATCCATTTAAAAAAAGTCCTATTTTCGTAGCCTTGTGGACTTCCTGTGGCAAGAGGCTCTGACCGCTATCTAATCACGTGTTCTGCAAAAAGCACTTATTTGTCTTGCTTTCGACATGCAGTCTGCTCAGGAGCTGAGCAGTCTTCTGGCTTTCATATTACACATTCACTGTATTATTTATTACTCGGACACTTGTTACCAGTTACCATCTGGTCTGGTTTATCTGAGATAAACAGTGCCTTCATTATGACTTTTTTTTTTTCAGTTCAGATAATTTTCTTGACCTTACTTTGAATCTCTTTTCTGGAGGTTTTATTGAAAAATCAGTAAAATTGTTGTAAGTCAGTCAGTCGATTATTATTTGTAATTCTGTAGCTAGGACGTTTCCCAGCGACTCAGTGTATCTCTAGGCTCAGTAGAAGACACAAAGCTGGGAAGTGGGTTCTGATGACCCACGAGAGTGCAGAAGTCCGATGGGAACGCGCTCCTCGGGGTCTCACTGTTTTGAAGAGATGTTTGCATGAAGTAAAGCACAGAATGATACTGAGTGGCAAGTCTGACACGTGATTACAGTGTCAATCAGAAAGCTGTAATGCAACCATAAATATATTTTTTGATATAAATCACACTAAAATGCAAGCAACAATCTCTATAATATAGCTAAATTTGGCCTTTTGTCTGCCTTTATAAGAAAAGATCAAAGAAAGCCTCTAGCTACAATATGCATGAATGACAGTTTACATACTAGCTAAGACAAGTGCCAGCCATTGTGCGGCTTTTTGTCTAATAAACCAGGGCAAGAAAAATTCAGCTGGCACTGAAATGCAGTGAAAGGCTTTGTGGCAGCATCTTATCACTTGTTTGACAGTGTAGACCATTTTGGGAACTGACTACTTCTGCACGCGTGCATGCACACATTAAACTTAAAAAAAATGAGTGTTTCTGTTTCAAGATGTTTCCTCTTGTTTGGATCTTTTTTCTTTTACTTTTTAACTTTCCAAGTTGGCCTGGACCCTTGCTTGTAGTAGAATTACTATTCTGTGAGGGAAATTACTGCTCTGTGAAACTGCTCGCCGTGTTTCCTCTTCTCTCTGCTTTCTTTCTGAAGCCAGAGAAGCAATTTGCATGGAACAGATCTTCTGTCATCAGAATCATTGTGAATCTTAGAACTAAAGAAGCCAGAGCTGTAAATCAGGTAGCAGGTTATCTCGGCACTTCACAGTGTCAGCAAACACTGTTTATTGTCATAATGACCAGGTAGAGTCATTAGGCCAAAAAAGCTACTTGTTATAGCCTCTTGATAATTTACTTTATTTAGAACAAAGTTATTAATTTATGCAGTAGTGTGAACTGGATTTGAACTTCATTCTGTGGCTAAATTGCCGAAAACTTTTCAGCTTGCTAAAGGGAACCAAGAGTTAGTTGCAGATTCAGAAGGGATATGGTGGGAAGATGGAGGTAATTCTATTACTGCAGGGTGAAGTTTTGCCAGCACTCCTGTATAGTCTTTTCTTTCCAGTTCTGCCATAAGTACTCTCTGGGCTTCCAAGCTGGGAAGAAGCAGTATTTTGTAGGCTTTTTCATAAAACCGTTCACATTCAGTCCTGGAGTTCTGGTTGGAACTCTCATCACTATTGTCTGTCACAAATTCACATAGCAGGTTGACTCAATCAAGCCCATCCAAAAATCTGGCTGCAACGTGACTGTCCAGGACATACACTGTCAAAATCATCATTAGCTCAAAAATAAATAGGGAAACTTTTAAGAGGTTTTGGAGGATTGTATTTTAACAGGTGGAGAACATGGCGCTCTTTTTAAGAGCTGATCAGATTCCCCAGACTTTCATATCATGGTTTGTATCTTTTTTTTTTTTTTTTGCTTGCATCATATTTAATTTTTAACAAAAACCCAAACTGCAGAGATCTCCTGCTTCCTGCCATAGTACAGAAGGTTTTCAGACTATTGAGACTGGTACATTTGGGCAGCTTCTTTACTCATGTGATCGACCAAAGCAGCGCTGGAAGAGCAGGGCCTATGTTTTATGCATTTTTGTTCGTAGCATGCCCTGATATGATGTGTACTGTAATGCTCGGTGGCATTAATAATCCATGAACAGAATTCTCAAGCAAGGGCTAAGAGAGAAGTTAACAACCCAAATGGAGCCATTATGGTATATTTTATTAATGAGCCACATTTTGCTTGCATCTCAGGTGTAAAAGATTCTCTCATTTAGTATAGCCCAAATTAGAATATCTGTAAGTAATACACTTTTTCTGCTAGAAAAAAAAAAGCAGAGAAAGTCATACCACAAATACGGTTATTAAAATAAAAAGCACCTAAAATGAACCAGGAATGCCTGTTGGTGCATCTCCTCACTATCATGGAAGTATTCTACAGTGCATACACAGGCTGGATGATAGTTGCAAAGAACATGAGGTTTTTTTTGAGATATTTGAGGTGTAAACAAGAACTTCTGTGCTTATCTGTCCTTTTGAATTCCTACTTGGGTGCCAAACTGAGCACAGGTTCATTTGTATCTTATGTTAACGAATAATGTGACACAAGCCTTTAGACGTAGAGCCAGGTTCACTTGAGCGAAGAGAGGGATTCGAGCTGCAGCTCCTGCCTGAGATGGGACTGACATGCTGCAGGTCGCCGCTCTAGGCACACATTTCCACAGCAGCTTCTGCACCAGAAGAAGTCTTCTCTGATACAAGTGAAATATTAAATTTGCTGTCACCTCCCGAGGTGCCCTGAGGCCAGGGGGTTTCCCTCTACCTGTGCAAAAGCTGCAGTCTGCGGTGCCTGCGCGATCACAGTGCCTCGGTAAGGACACACGAGAGAGGGTCTCATGGTCCCCAGCACAGGGACTAGGGCACTGGTGTGCTGGTAGGGTACAAACACATCCTAAATGGATGCTTCCTGCGCCAGGCTGTCCCGCGTGGCATGCTGATACAACCCTGCCTGCAGCTTGCCCACATTCTCACCCTGCCACCTCCCATGTGTCACTCCTGGTGGCTCTCTGCCACTGACAGCCCTGTGACATCTGCATGGCTGAAGAGGTAGGCACTCATACTCCATAAGTATTCAATTTTGGCTTGATTCTTAGCCCACATCAACTTAACAGCTGTTTTACTTATCCTGCGTGAGGGATAGAGGATAAGAATTCCAGTTTTGTCAAACCACCAAGGGTTCCTTTTTTATAGACACCGCTGTGGGTGCTAGTGAACATGGTTATCTCGTGCCTACCCTTCTTTCATTGTTCTTTTCCCAGTAATTGATGAAATAAGGGAATCTGAGAGAGATCAGGATCAAACATCTATAACCTCATATGGGGAATTTGCTCTGTATGTTACCACCAGAGTCAGGAATAGACTGTTTTGCTGTGAAAGTCAGTATCAGTGAATATTGTTAGTAATATAAACTTTCTGCAGTTAGAATTCACACCTGGTGGATCTCTTGAACTGCATACAAGTATTTTACATTCATTAATGTTAAGGATATTGGTCACAATTGTTTTAAAGAATAACAGAAAGTCTAAAAATGAGTTTTCTTCTTTCTAAGCACAGAGATGTATTTAACCCTTGTTTTATATAGGTAGCAACAGTTTGTGCTTTCAGTGGCAGAATTTGACCCGAAGTTTTTATTTCTTCTTGTCTTTATTACACTTGATTAACCTTACTGTGCCTGGAAAAAAAAAATGTCAAGTAGTCAAAAAGATGCTTATTTTGTAACAGAAGTATTGGCTTTATTCAGATGATGACTCTTCTTTAAGAAAAAAGGTCATAGGAGATAAAACGATTCAAGAAATTATTTAGGAATTGGAGATTAGTTCCTTGTTTTACCACAGATTTTGTATGTTAAAATGAAAAGTAGTATGTTAAAATGAAAAATAGTATTAGGAAATTGTGGACTTTAATTTAAAGGTACCTGTATTGTGGTAATGCTGTCCAGATTGCTGCTGTATAAGGAAATGCAGCAACTGCGTTGAGTCAAGGAAGCCTTGCCTCTCCCGAGAAATGTTTCTGCAATGCTGAAATGCACATGGTAGGGCACAAAGGGGATCATACTCCCAAAACATTCTGTAAATCTGAAATGTTTGGAAGGAGTTGTATTTTTATGGATGTCTCTGACCTTTTTTTCCTTTAAAAATAAAATAAAAAAAAATCAAAGGCTTTGCCAGATAAACATTAGAATCAATGCTTGCTATTTTTATAATGTTTAATATTTTGATGAGAAGACAGTTCATTGCTTTTCTATTTATTGGTAGTTTTTTTATATAATTGAAATATTATATTCGAATGTCCAATAAACAGAAAATGGCCACACTTTACAGGGTTCAGTTTTGAGTAGAGAGCACTACAGAAAGGATTGTTAGCATGTGACTGGTATGCACTAAGTAGCTATAGTCATGGTATTTAAAGATCTTCCAGACTCTTGCAAGCAATCTCTGGAATCTGTTAGATTCTGAAACTATGTGAAGAGTCATTAAAAACATTTCTCGACTCTGTGAATATTTTCTTACAAGCTCTTATAAAGTAAAACTGTTTTAGATGATGCATTTTTCTAATACATGTTTTTCAGACTAATGTTTTAGAAAAATAGAAATTGGATTACTGTTCTCTTCACTGATGTATCATCTGCTGCAAAGTATAAGGGGATTCCTGGTGGTTTGTGCTAGATCTGGGTGCTTGCTTTCATGCTCCTCAACATTAGTGAAATTTAGCCTTACCTGCTAGTCAGGCTGCTGTGCTGTGCAGTGAGGCCTTAAGTGCACTCAACACACCTGCTTGTTCCAGGTTATTATCTTAATAGTACGAAAGTGGCGGTGAAGACTCTGAAGCCTGGAACGATGTCTGTGCAAGCCTTCCTGGAGGAAGCCAACCTCATGAAAACCCTTCAGCACGACAAGCTAGTTCGGCTTTATGCTGTAGTGACTAAAGAAGAACCTATTTATATTATAACAGAATTCATGGCAAAAGGTGAGAACAACATAACATGTAAGCAATGTTTTAAAGAGTTTCTCTGCTTCTCATGAAACAATCCTTTTTATCTAAAACAGAAGGGAATAAAGAAAAGAGTGTTTCAGATTTTAGCATTATTCTTATGTATATTTTCATGTCATTGGAAGAAGGACCTATCTTAAGAGAGTGGGCTTAGGAGGATTTAATCTTATGATTCATCATTGCATTTGTTAAATAAATTATTTTTACAGGCTTCTTTAGATGAATGTTTTTTGAAATGTTTCAAATGCAACTACAACCCACCAAATAGCTCTAGTTACTGCAGGTTCCCTACATAACTTTGGTGTCCGGTGCCGTAACAAGACACTTTCTAATTAAACCAAATCTTAGAAATCTCCTTATATAGCCCTTCATATGACACTCATCTGCCTAATGAGGAAGTAATGAGTACTCATGCAAGATTGTTGCTGTGCTAGAAAAGTACAACATTTTTAGAGCAGCACTACACAAAATAAGTGAAGCTTCCTCTTCATATTGTCTTGGGTAATGGTATTTTTTTTGTTCTATTGTCAAACAGTTCTGCTGATGACTTTATAAACAAACAACAACGTATTCTGTATGACTTGGAAATGATTAATATGTGTGATTATCCTATACAGCTTTCCTGATAGGCCATAGAACAAGTTAATTATCAAATTTAACACCACTGACCTAAGGCATGGTGTGGTAAGATGACCTGGAAAGCTGCAGAACTTACACACCCAACTTGCTGACCTGGATACTGCTATTATCAGAATATGTAAAGAACCTGCAGCTCATTGTAGCCAACTTGAAAATGCCTCAAAACCTTCACTGTTAAAAATGTATCGTCCAGAAAATTGTGAGACTGATGTTAACTTTATTTTGGTAATAAGGAATGCTGACTTGCTCCCTCTCTTGTAACAGGGAGTTTGCTGGATTTTCTGAAGAGTGATGAAGGAAGTAAATTGATGCTTCCAAAGCTAATAGACTTCTCAGCTCAGGTAAGTTTTAAGAATTATGTTCAAAATTAAGGGGGGTTATTTATCTCTTGTGTTGAAAGTCGTGCTAGGCAATTATCCCAGCATGATCCTAAAATTTTTGACATTAACAAATAATTTAATTTTCAAAGGTGTTTTGATCTGAATAAGGTTATTGAAAAGAGTAAATAGAAAAAAAAAAAAGATGCTTCAAAGGGAGTATGCAAAGTTGGATCTACTTAGATACAGTCAGTGATGATCTGGGTGACAGTGGGACAGTCATGTTTCTTTTGGGAAAGCTGTTTCGCTTTCAGCAGCTGTGAGGTGAAAGTCTAAGTACAGGCTCTGTGGAGTGGGGCTCTGCAAATTGCTGCAGCAGTGTTGATAAATGTGTCTATTTTTCCTTTTTAAGGTAGGACAATTCATCAAACCTTTCTGTTAAACTCGGCAGAGCACTGTCAGTCTCAGAGTTCCTCTAAAATAAATGATGTCTGTCCAAAAGATGTTTCAGGTTGCTAGGATCTGATATATGAACCATGCTGATTACTGCAAAGTATGCCAGATATCCCGTGTCATATGCAACAAGAGTGATGTGCATATTAAGGGCTGGATCTTAGGCTCATAGGTCGCTTTATGTAAGAGTTGTCACATCAGAAGTGACATTGTAAGGATTCAAAGGAGACTAAAGCCTCATATTCTACTTCTGACAGTGATGAGCGAAGAGGTCTAGGGAGGCATAGGCGGGAACAGAGCCTGCAAGTTGTGATTCATGCTACTAATAAGTAATGAAGGCATTTTGGATAGGATATTGGTTCACCAATCTTCTTGTTCTTTTAATAAGCATTAGACTTGTAGAGACTGTTGTACCCTGTTGCACTAATTTGCTGATTCATTAGCAAGGGCAAGAAAAATATTAAATGATATAATAAAACATAGATTATTTATGCCAAAATGTTCAACATATAACACTATCAAATAACTACTCAATATAACTATTGTTATATAAATGTGTGTAGCTCTTTGTTGTTATGTATTATATATTGTTATAACAGGTATTCAGTGTAGCTATTGCAATATCTATTACCAATTTACTAGAACTCATGTGCTTTTGTAAATATTGTTTGAGTTATCAGGTGTATGGAAGTTGAAGATATTGCCCATGGTAAAATTGTTAACTTGAAGACCTACATTTAGAAAACAGAGACATAGGTTCAATATTCAGAGCTGGTTTTGCTGCAGTTGTCTCAGAATAGCTGCAGGTTACCAAGTTACTAAGTTTCAGGAACTCTATAGATAACTTGTCCTTGAGAATTTAGAGGAGATAAAAGTTTTGTGGGTGTGGAAAAACCTTGGTTCTAAGTCTTGAGTGGGAGATATGAACAACAATGGACAGAAAAGATCGGGAAAAAAAAAAGTTACATAGCTTTCGAAACAGTGCAAAAAAATAATGAGAAAGAGCATTTGAGTAGTGATACAGTATGAGATCCAGGATGGGAAAAGCAAAGCACAAGTGGTTTTACAATAGACCTTTTTTATTGAAGTTCAGGGATGTTCTACGTTTTAAAGCTGTATATCGTCTTCAGAAGTTCAAGATTTGCAAAGGTTAAAAAAAGAGGGGAAGGGTCAAAAAAGAAAGCTGATTACGGCTTGTGTATATCATTTCCAAGGTGACAGAGTTCTGTGATCCTCACTTTTGAACTTTTGAAGGATTGAGTCTCTGGAAAAGGAAATGACTGGTCACCCTGATCTGACAGTAGCCTCTCTAAGAGCCTCTTCCTGCGCTCAGAGGCCAGGGGCAGGTAGTGTGAGAATCCTTCCTCTTATAAGGTGTAGACCAGCTACCAAGGAAGATATCTGAGGTGCAGAGCCATCTTTAAGGGATGTTCAAGGACCCCTCTTTGAGGATTTCTAACTACGGACCAAAGAAAACTTTGGAATAGAGATATAGTTTTTTTTCTTGACAGAAACAACTTCATAGTTTCTTCAAGTACGTTTGCAAAGATCCTTCAGTATCATTCTGTAATAGTAGCACCGTATGGAATAGACTTGCAGACTGCATATTGTTCTGAGACCAAATATTTTGCTCCTTCCTGTGCGCTAAAGACAACAATAATCAGAGTGGAAGATGCAACAAAAAAGAAATTCAATCTTTCTTTCTTTTCTAGCTCTGACACTCTGTGAACACTGAATTCAGTGTTTTTTAGGGTCAAAGACAAGCACACCTATTTTCAAATTTTGTTGGCCTGCTGCTAAGATAATGATAATTTCACTGCACACCTGTGGATCACACTCTTCAAGAATGTTGACTACATAAAATATGTTCTCATTTTTGGTACATATTTGTTTTTTTTTATAAATGGATGGTGTTTATCCTTACATCATTAGTATTAACCTCCCTGTGTAGCCTAAGGGGAAGGAAGTTTGACAAGCAGTGTCTCAGAAAATGTAAAAAGAGGCATGGGGCGAAACTCTATGGTGAACTACTTAAGTGAGACTGGGCATGACACATGTGAATTCTGCACAACTGTCTAATTCATATTATGCTGCTAATGCTCTTTCATAGCCTAACCCAGCTACTCTGGAAGGCTGAAAATGCGACAACTGTCAGCTGCGGATTATACCTCTCCTGTGATGCTGCATTAGACTGTGCTGTTCACAGGTGCCCTGCGCAGCCTGCTTGCTTGTGTCCACATGTGCACACACAGCATGCCTGCCAAAGTGAAGGTTTCTGAGAGGATGCTACATGTGGCAGAAAAATACATTAGCAAAGAGCTTGCCATGTGGCGACTATGAGCAGGAAGGGGTTCCACTCAATAGGGAGCCTTTTTATCCAGAGGAATGGCGTTTGTCAGCTTGCAATGACCTTGTCAGATAAGGAAGGATTGGGAAAGGGAGAAGGGGAGGGGATGATGTGGTCTGTTTGCTTAACAGATGGCTGAAGAAAGTAGTAGCCCAAACTTGAACCCTCTGCTGAAACCATTTTCTCAAATTGTCTTAAAAGAGTGCTGTACCGTTGGACAAGTTAGTGCTACAATCACTGAATTGATTAAGCCTTTTCCTTGAATGATCTTGAAAGAAACCTTCCCAGTTTACAGGGGAGAAAATGTTCTGATTTTGAAAAATAAATAAATAAATAAGTAAAACCAAGGACTTTAGATGAAATAAACATCTTAAAAGTTAATGTTTTTCAAGCAAGTAAGCAAATATTCTTCTACTGTACTACATTGGTTTTGCTGTTTTGTTAGCTCAGCCTCTGAACTCATTGATTGCCAATTTAGCAGTAATAGCTGAGGGCTTATTTACACTTGGAAATCTAGAGCCCACTTTAGCAAATAGCTATGGGCTCTGGGATTTTTCCTCTGTGCTAACATTCACAAATTCTGAAGTTAGGCTTGTGCAAAACATGGCGAGAAAAAGTTCTCCCTCAGAAGATCATCGAGTTCATTTTCTAAAATAATCACCTGCCCTCTGAAAGACTTGAAGTTCCTCTTCTGTATTTTATTGGTGTGTGAGCGAGGGCAGGAAAACCCAGTGTTAGCTGTGCCCTGGCAAAGACAATTTCGGCCTCTAGAGATAACTGTGTGAAGCCTCTGAAATGAGAGTGTTGTAAAGGAAGCGGCGTTTCGCAAGCTTGTCTTGAGCAAATACTGCTTGCTGTGATAGAAAGCAGTTGGGCAAATCCCACTCAACTCAGTAGAATTGGTCAATGCAAATACACACTATACCCGCAACAGCATCGGGAATCTGAGCAGACCGAAACCCAGTTTCCCTGAGCAGACAAAAGCGCGACCCATCTCCCTGCACTGGCTGCGCGTGCGCAGGGCAGGGCAGCAGCTTCATGGGCCGATGGTGCAACTTCCGCGGTGCCACAGGTGGCCGTTCTCGCCTTACCAGCAGTGCAGTTTCCTGGTGCTTCGTCAGCTCCGTGTCCGGGCTGAGGAAGCCCTAAGCCGCTTCCCAGCTGAGAGCTGAAATGTTGGGCAAACTTCATCCCTCTGTCCACCAGCTCCGGTACTTTCCCAACAGAGCAGCCGTGCAGCTACTCCCTCACCGGGGTGACTAGCAAACGCTGGTGGTACGTTTCGCCCTGCCCAAGGGCTATCAGAAAAGCTTTGCAGTTCTCAAAATCTTACTTATTTCTGTGTTATGAAATCAGCCAAAAGTGTAGGGTAGAAGTTCAGTGAATTTTTTACATTTATAAACTCTGCCTGCTTCAGGGACTCATCTTATGCAAAGTTGTGCATAGACTGGCTGTATTTGAGCAGTTAAGAAAATATTCTGAATAGTTACTGAACATATTCAAGTTCTGCTTTTCAAATTGGTCAAAGCTGTATCACAAAAAGAGTTTTGGGTTTGTTTTTTCCTTTTTTTCCATAAAATGCTGATATTTACTTTAATTTTTCTACAATCTGCGATTTCTTTCTCATCCCCCTCTTATTTCCTTTTAAGACCACAATACCATTAGAGTAATAATGAAGTAAATATTAATGCAGATTTTTGATGCAGCTGCAGCCCCTCCTTAGCGACACGCTCTCTTGAGAACTGAGAATTACCGAGCTCAAAGCAGCCCCAACCTCGGGATACGCTGCCCTATTTCCTCTGCTGACCTTCATCCGCAGATACCCCTCGCGCCGCGACCCCTTCCCACCGGTCTCGGCTGTGAGGCGGCTCCTGGGCTGCCCCGGTGTTCCAGCCGCCGTTTCCCACCACGCGTGGGGCTCCCCGGGCGAGGGGGAGCGCGAGCGCAGGGAGGGGGCTGTGGCCGGGCTGTCCTGGGCCCTGCGGGTCCCTCAGGGTGGCCGGGGTGGCCCCCACGGGTCCTCTCACAGCCCCAGCGCCACGCGACCGGTTCTGAGGCTGCCTTAGAAGTATCTATACTTCTATACACCTAAATTATCACAAAGGAATAATTTCTGTGTGATTTTTGTTTCACAGCATAGCTGAAACAAAACAGCACATCCGTAAAGGACTGGGACATTCTTACTCAGAGTTTCCCAATATTTCAGAAATCATAGGGCACACCCTCTGTGTTTCCACAGATTGGGCTTCATTTATAACCACATAAAAGCCAGACTCAACTTTGAATACTGACTCAGCTAGTACATTTCCCCCGTTTTACTTGCCTGCCTGCAAGTGAACATGTGTGACCTTGGTTTTACGCACAGTTTTCAGGTGTCTCATAAATCACCAAATTCCACAGACTTGTTGGAACCCAGTTCCAGCTCTCACAGTTGGGATATTATTGTAATCTAACCTCACCCTTTGCTGGTGCTTCCAATCGTATAAACCTTAAGCAAACTGTTCTTTTTGGACACTTTATTTACAATTACTATGGTTGCACCTGCACTTGTAATAATTGTTTATTTGAGAGTGTAGTTCTTCCTGAGGACTTCTTTCCCATGAGGTTCTACATATTGCTTCTCCAGGCTGTTTGAAATTTGCCTTCCTGAAATTCTGTCATGTTTTATTGGCATTCTGTCATTCCATTTCTTTTCCATGCCATTTTGTTGCATGATCCTGCTCACTCAGTTTTCTTTTTCAATATGATATAATGCTGAGCCTAAACAAGCCAGTCTGGTCCCTTTAGTACACCACATATTTACATATAGCCTAGAAACATACATGTGGGTTATGTTACACACATTACCATAATTCTTGCTCTCTGTCTTAATGAGTAGCTTGGCAAACTATGTTGAAAACATCTTGTTTGAAATAAATAACTTGCAAAAAAGGGTCGTGAAGGAATCTGAAATAAAATATGTCTTTGTGGATTGAAAAACTAAACAACTGAGGAATCCAGAACTTCCCTAATTATGTAGGAAAAAGAAAAAAAGAGTTTCCCTTTTTGAAAGAAGAGGGAGGGCGAAAGACCATAGCTGCCCAGCCCTACCTGCTGTCTAACTGCAGCAATGACATTTCACTGAGGAGGTGCAACAAAGACCTTTCCGTTTGCAGGAGGTGTAGTCTTTCGGTGAATGCTGAGTGTCCTCTCCTCATGCGCTGAATTTTAAAGACTTAAATCCTCTGCTGCTTTTACCACGTTCTCCAAACAACCTCAAAAAGTAGAAAGAACTGGTCATAAAGTATGAAATACTTGTTCCAGCAATACTGTTTAGTCTGTGCTTTTGCTCCTCTTTTCTTTCATTTTTTTTTAAAGAACTCTATACTCATCTTGAGATGACACTTAAGTGTTCTGGAAAGTTGACCGTTTGTTCACCCAGTTCTACAGATGGGAAAAACTGGAACGGAAAGAACTCCACCAGCTGAAAATCACACAGCAAATCAGCAGCAGAACCGACGGCAGAACTCAGCTCTGGCCGATTTGCTGTGTGATTTTTAGGTAAAGCTTTGCACTATGGAGGTGTCTAATGGAGATATGCCTTGTGTCTTATTTCTTCCAAGAGTTACTTGTCATTTTTATATTGTGTACATAGTTCTAGGATGTCGAAACTGGATGTTTGTTTAGAAACAAATTAACATAGGTAGTTTTAGAAGCATGTCAGTAGTTCATTAAAGGGGAAGGGGAAACTCATTTTGATAGTAACAGCTGTGCAGTGTAGGCGGAAAATAAGTCACAACCCCCCAGAATCTGGCTATCCTTCTCCTGACTAGCAGTCATGTATAGCTAAAAAGTCTGGATTGGTGCAATAATCATTAGAGCAGGGGGAAAGGGTGCTTTCATCTGTTGCTTTTGTTCACCTGAATACCAGAATTTTTTATTCACTGAACATTTTGACATTGACCATTAGTCACTGCTTACCACTAATTACCATAAGCAGTAAACACGTGGGTTCTGGCACTGTTTCCTTGATTAATTTATTCTTTGTTGTTGTTATTGTTGCAAACAAAGATTTAACGGGAGTGTTTGAACTGAGTTGCTCCATTCGTGTGTTTTCCCCTCCTTCTCCCACTGAGAATTGCTTTGCTACTATTCTTTCCCTGCTTGGGAATCGTTTGGGTGCCCAAGAGTTTGTACATGTCTGGAATTTTTGGTTTTCTGCACAGTTCAGCGCGACCCGAACCCTCGCCCTGGGGTTTTTTGGAAGTGTAGTCTGTATTTACTGAAAACATAATGTGTTGTTTGGTATCACATTCTTAAATTGTGACTAATCACAGGGACTTCGTGGGTTGGGCACAAATGGGAGGAAATAAAACTTGGTGTCTCCAATGGCTTCGACTGTTAGGGCATAGAAACTAAAAACCACCATCGCAAACTTCTCTTTCACCAAGTGGTTCCTCATTCACCCGTCAGCAGTTCGGCCACATGTTAAGCGTGCACAAGAAGGCAGGAGGGAAGCTGGTTCCTTCATAGTTGTTGATGTATTTTCAGTGACATTGTCGAACTTGTTGCATTTCAGCTGTACGTGCCAAACCAGACAATGCAATTACAGCTTTGGTTGTTGAGCAAAATCTTCACTTTCTCTTCTCTTGCCTCCCCAAACCCAAGAAATCACAGCAGGGAGGGATGGTGGCATCTCCTCTTCATCGCAGAGTTTCCTTTGGGGTAGTATGAGAACCCCTGTGTGTTATATAACTGAAATGCAAAGCTCTAGGCTGAAGAAGTGGCAATGTATTGGTTAAAGAAAAGAGGCAGTTGTGGAGGAAAGGAGTTATATTTTTCCATTGCCTAAAACAAAAAAGAGGAACAAAGACTGTGTGGTTTTGGTGGTGTAAGAGATAGTGTGTGTAGTTGTCGTAGCCCTTGGGGACTTTTTTAAAATGGGTAAGCAAAGTAGCGTCAGTGTTTTCTTAAAGTTCAGTTAGGTGCTCCCATCTGCCCCAAAGCAGAGCTAGAACATGGAAGGTTTTGCTGAGAAGGTTTTTCCCTGTCTGTCCTGGTGAGGCAGCAGCTGCTCTACGGGCAGGCTAGGAAAAGGACCCTTCCGTCTTGCTAATGTAATGCTACGTTAGCTGGTGCCTTTGCCATACACCGTGGGGGACATACAGAATCAAACAGACATTTAGCAATAACAGCTGCAGCCCAGATTAGACTGCCTCAGGAATGACCTATCTGTAGAATCGCACGAGGCGAAGAGGAACTGACTGTAACCACTCGGTTTGTTTTTTTTTTTTCTATCTGCTATCAAACTTTTGGCAGAATGCTATGTACTCTGGAGTTTTATTGCTCTGAGGTTAGATCCTATTGTTTCATTTTCATTTTCAGAAAAAAATGTTAATAAAAAACAATAGTCTGGAAAAATACTGAAAAAAAATTAATGCATATTGTGAGGTCATACTTACATTTAATTTGGTTTGGAAATTAATTTTGGCAGCTTAAATAGAAATTAAATTTACTTGTGATAGTACCCAAGTGCAGGCTCTTGCCAAATGCTCTTCACTTATGAACAGATGCCTGTTGTTGTAGATGAAAATAAACATGAAGTTATTTGACCTTGCTCAGTAACTGCTTCCTGATTGTCCAGGCTTATACTAGATCATAAGAAAGTTTTGTTCTTTTTTTTTCTTCTGGGAGGAGGGTTACTTTTAATTTTTATCTCTTCTCTGTCTACACCATTGCTTAATCAGTCCTTAGAGGAACATCTGTACCTTCCATTTCCTTATTATTTGGGCATTAAACCTGTTGTTAATTGGGGGAAGGAAAATTTGTAATAGAATGGGGCTTGGCAGCTACATTGGGCAAAAGTGTTCACCACTGTGGGTGTCACTATGTGATACTGAAACACCAAAAGCAGCGTTTCTTCTGTTACAGATTGCAGAAGGGATGGCGTACATAGAGAGAAAAAATTATATCCACCGAGACTTGAGAGCAGCTAATGTCCTGGTCTCAGATTTGCTGATGTGCAAAATAGCTGATTTTGGACTAGCCAGAGTCATCGAAGACAACGAATACACAGCAAGAGAAGGTTTGTGTTTTATTTTTTGTCTCTAAAGCCCCAGTCTCTAGGAGGCAGTGAGGCTCTGACTGAAGATTATTTGGACTCCAGAAAATGCCATAATAGCTTTCTAAAGGCAGCACTGTAATGCCAACATCTTTTTAAAAACACAAGCAAACAAATGAGCTTCTGCACACATATTGTATTAGGGTCACTGTCTAAAGCTCTTCTGAGCTTGTTTTGTGGCTGGCTTTCCTCATTTCATTTTAAAGGCACCTAATATTTTCACACGGTCTGGATGGAAACTGTGGTAATGTGGGGCGATAGTAGAAAAACAAAGGGAGGAGGAGCACCGCAGCTGAGGCTGAAGGAAGATGAACTGTTCAGAAGCACTAGGTAATAGGGATTCAAGAGGAGTATAGGGGGAAGGTCTCAACTAAGCAGGTCTCACAGGTAAAGAACCCATACCTGTGGCTTTTACCTAGCTCTGAGCATTGTATAGTGGTTAAACAAACCTTTCACGTTGCAAATTCTTTATGCTGAGTTAGGCTAAAGTGCCTGCCTTTGAGTTTAGGTGTTCAGCAGAGTTTCTTAATGTAGCTGGCACTTTGTGCCTGCCTGCCGCAGAAGCTGAGAGCGGGGAACCTGCTTGTGATACTCCTCATGATCTGGGAGCTGGGGCAGTATCCCCTGAGGAGCCTGTTTGAACTTGTCTAACTTAACTAGAGGGAGTTTGTATTTCCAGGGGATTTTCTGGGGTCAGTTACGTAGAAAGGTGGTTTTGAGATACAGCTGACAGCTCCTTTGTATCTGAGACTTCTCAAATATCACAATCCGATACAAGAATTAAAGTGTACATTGAAGCTGGATGGATTTTTCTTTAACCAGCTTTTTCTCATTGTGAAGAAAGTCTTGCAGAGTCCCAGCACGTTGTGTTATTCCCTGACCATTGGGCAGAAGGGAAAATAGTTGTTTAGCATAATTTGGGCAAAAATTCACAATACTCAAGAATCAAAAGATCCAGTGCAACTTTAAGTGTTTTATTTGCAGCTTTGACACCCTGGTAACATGTATCTTGCAGCCCATTTCTTTAGATAACTCTTGGGGAAGAGGAATTACTGACACCTTTTCTCACCTGGGGATACCCTAGAAAAGTCACTTAAGACCTTTTAATGGTTTGATACAGTGTTTAAATCTGCCTTTGACTGACTGAGAACATATGGTTTCCTAGGGGCAAAGTTTCCCATTAAGTGGACAGCACCAGAGGCAATTAACTATGGATCCTTCACTATTAAATCTGATGTGTGGTCATTCGGGATTCTCCTTTATGAAATCGTTACATATGGAAAGATTCCCTATCCAGGTAAGGATGTGTGTTATTAGTACATCGTGTTTATACTTTAATGTTCTCTTAAAATAAAAAAATATACCCAGGGAAAGAGCTGGCACCTGACAGTAGCAGCAACTGTGGTTAGAAAAGCGCGAAGTGTTTCAAAGCTTAGAGTCACTGTGTGTATTAGCTGTGTGCTTCTCTGTGGCAGTTTTTAGCAAAAGGACAAATATGTTTATGTCCTGTGAAAATGTTGCAGTTTGAAAACCATAGTGGTGGAGCGAATCGAGTTCCCAAATAGTGTAATCTACTATAAGCTCGACTCTGGCAGTATCGGATTCACGAACAGTCTGTGGACCTTGGGTCCAATCGCCCCCTCCCAAACAAGTAGTCGAGTTCACAAACAGCAGGATTTATTCAAATGCATCATTTCCAAAGCACGTTTCAGATGTCAGTGTAGGAAATTCTCTACTACAGCGTGGGGTTTAGCTAGCTGGTTTAGCTAGCTCTGATGTATAAATGTG
>JAWLRI010000838.1:502629-534038 GCA_034781795.1 Crypturellus tataupa | reverse complement strand
CCATCCTGGATGTGTATCACCCCAAGCAAGCCGCTGTAATGCCAAAACTTCTGTTAGGTCCTAGGTTTTCTCTGAGTGAGTTTCCCCTTTTCCAGGCCATTCCTCCACATGTCCAAAGACGTTACAGTTGGAGCAAATACTGAATTGCAGTGAGAGTCACAGCCCCTGAGTTTTGCAGCAGCTGGTGAGCAGCGAGGTGACACTGGGGGCCCATGACTGTACCTATAGGGGTGCTGGTGAAGGGGATGGTTCTGGGCAAATATGAGAATATGCAAAATTTTAGGTGAAAGTGCTAAAAAGGTCTGCTTTCACAGCAAATAGGCTGTCAGTGTTTTGTCAGTGCTAGCTAAGCTAAACAAGTGCGAAAGCAGAGCCTGAACAAGTGTGGACGTGCCACTGGAAACACAGTCAGTGATCAGTGCAGCCCAGATAGGAGGCAACATTGGATGAGTGATGGGTAGCTGTGAAATGGTTGTGATGGATTTTTGCTTCTCTTAAAAAAATCTTTATACAAAATATATATTAATGTTTTCAGCGTACAGAAACAGTTTGTGTAGAGGATAGTTCTGCGTACACAAAGATGTCTCACATCTCAGGCAGGACTGATATCTCTGGCAAGCAAACTGCCTTCCTTTAAGCTTTTAGGATTACGGAAAGTTAGCTGGAATTCTGCCTGGTGGATGGATGGGGAAGCAGAGCCACATCCACTTGCGCAGCTGGTCTCACTTTCACAAGTGGGGTAACTTCTGAGAAGAGGCTTGAGGCCATGTGTAGCAAGGGGAGGTCACACTTTTCATTCGAGCAAAGGTTTTCCAGCACTTGGAGTGCAGCAGCTCCTGCTGTTTAAACAGTGAAAACACCATCACCAGCGCTTCCTGCGCAGCTGGAATTCTGCATCCTGAAATGCCAGAGACTTCAGGGGGCAGAGCCAGGTGGTCCCTGGGCTCTGGAGCGGCAACGGGAGGCGCAGCGCTCCCGGGCACGCGGAGCCCAGACCTCCCGAGAGACCACGGCAGCGAAGAGCAAACCCCGTCCCTGCACGCGGTTCCCGCACGAGGCAGAGCCCCGCAGACCCTCTGTGCGCTCGGCAAGGCTCCAGGCCAGCAAAGCACTTGAGCTCAAGAGCAGCCTCCTTAAACTCCAAAAGGTGGTAGGGCTGCCTGCACAGCTGGATGTTTAAACATCCTCACGGGCTTTTCCTTGGTAAGGGCTATAAAACATGTGAGTGGGTAGCACAGCTCCCTGTCGCAGTGCACTCTGAACGGGAACGACGCCCGGATCTTCCCGGCGCTGAGATGCTCCCTTAGCTCCTGCCCAGCTCCCGGCTCGTCCCTGCGGGGATGCAGGTTGTTCACAGCTGCCGTGCGGAGCCTCCCTCCCACACAGCCCCCTGAGCCGCCTCGAGAGCGGCTCCACCTCGGGGCGCCCGGGCTGCGCGCTCCTCGCCAGGAACAGGTGCCGTGTTTGTGTTTCATGAACAAAATCAATCCGTCAACCAGACTGTGCAAACTAGTGTGGGAAAATCTCCTTCTAGGGGAAGTCTGAGCAATAATTTCTTAAACATGGAAAATTTTTATGAGCCTCATAAATAGGCCGTGTGCTGAGGATTCATCCGTCAGGCGGCAGCCAGAGGGAGAAGCCGCTGGACTGCTGCCTGGGAGTATTTACTAGTTCGCAGGCATTGCTTGTGCAAAATTGGAAGAGGCGTCCACTTCAAATGAGAACAGGAACTTAAATAGACCGTGGGGCTGCGGGCTGATGCTGAAGAACCACAGGATAGCAAAATAAATGGGCGATGAGTTTATTTCACCTAGAGATGTGGGAGGTTTTGCAAGAGTGGCCTGGCGATGGGCTGTAACCAGCAGGCACCGTGGCAGCAATAACAGAATGATTTTCAGCCCTAACTGGAACATTATTTTCAGTTATTAAGTAGAAGGGATTCAGCTTAGAACTAGATATGAAATGGTTTGAGTTAAAATGTCAGGCAGCCAGTACCACTGTAGAGAAACCAAAGCAGGCGACTTGGCAGGAAGCGCTTCCAGCCAGGAACCTGGTGCTGTGGGAGCTCCGTGCTTAAATCCCACCCGCTCTTTTCCTTCCTGAGCAGCAGAGCAGTTATGGGGCTGGATTTTCAGGAACCACTCCTGAAACAGGAAACAATCTGATTTCGCAGGCAAGTTGAGTTGGAGGCCATAAGTGATTCCCGGGTGATTATACAGCACGTAGATTATTTGAAACATCCAGGTTTGCATTCCAGCTGTGGCAGGTGCCCTTTACCAGATACACCTCTTCCCAGAGAGGGATTCCTTTCCCACCCCACTGGGCTCCTGTCTTCTCCCTGGCTCTCCCACCAGGAGAGCTCTTGCCTGTTACATTCGCCAGGTAACGCAGTGCTGATCAGGCACAGGTGTTAGAGTCAGAAATACCCACGCATTTTACTGGCCATAGGGTAGCCTGATGAAACAGTTAACTTCCCAGCCATTGGAAAAAAAAAAAAAAAAAAAAAAAAAAAAAAGGTTTTGGAAAAGTTAAACTAAGTAGCTGTTTTGAAAGGAGTATCTGGAACCTGGGGCAGACAGGTTAGCTGTTGCACTTACCAAGCAAACAACCCAGATGCATCGCGTACGCGAGTGCAGTCATGGTGCTGGATTTACCGTGCACTGGGGTAAAGGACCTTCCAGTTTTGTCGTGTGACCTGCAATGGCTCTTTCACAAACCGGCTTTCTGCAAGGCTGTCGAAACGGTGTTTGTCCTCGGCCCGTGGAGCGCGGCAGAGCCAGTGCTGGAGACCCGAGCTGTCAGCAGACCCTTTCACAGCACCTGACCCACCGCAGCCGGCCGGGCAGCAACAGCCACCCAGGACTCGGCACCGCAGGAGCATCCGGGCACTGCCCCGGGGCGTCCTGTACGCGGTGCTGCTCTGAGCTCGACCACTCACATCTCTATTGTTGATCACTAACATATTCCCTATAAAAATGCTTTAGCAACTTTCTTCCTACATTTATTTTGGCTTCTGCTTTGCTTTTTTTATATTAGAAATGTTTTATTCTGTGACAATAGTGACAATATCCTGTTCCACACCTGTCCTCCAGAAGGTATTCTTGTGTCTAGTCAGGCAGAACTTGCCTCTGCCTTCTTCAGAGGCAGAACCTGGGAAATACAAAGCACGTATCCCGCGTGGGCACTCTTGTCCAGCACCACAGTTCATGGCTCACATTTCTAGAACAAGTTAAAGCCAAAAGGCATGAACTGAAGTAACTCTGACCTTTGGAAGATTTTTGAAACAAGGTTTGGGTCAGTCCTATTGTTAAGTTCCTGCAAATTATTTATTTAATATTAACCCTTCCCTACACAAATTTTTAGAAATAACCTCTCCCTTCAAATTGAAGTGAAAGGAGATCGTGTGGCCCGAGGGACCTGTCCCGCGGCAGAGCAGCCCGAGGCTCCTGGTGTCCATTCCCAGCTGGGTGAATCCGAGGCCAGGGATGGGGGCCAGGGCTCATCCTCAGGGAAAAACCACACAGGGCAGAACAGGTAAAACTCATCAGCAACACTTTTTTTTTTTTTTTTGGGCAATAAGAAGGGAAGGGAGAGGGAACTGTCAGTTGCAGAACAGACCGTGCCCGTGATGCGCAGGCTCTTGCAGCAGTTTTGCACAAGCCAGCGGGACAGACCCCATCTGCATCGCAGTGTTAATTCAAAGGCCAAGCGAGCGCCCCAAGCGAGCGGCTGCGCCCGCGCTGGCTGTGGCGGAGGTCCAGCAAGCAGGGCAGGAGTAACCAGCTTGGGAGAGGGTGCCAACAAGGGAAAAACCCCAAGCAAACAGGAAAACAGTTTTTTGAGGAGTCGGAGCTCAAAGTGACCTTTCCCATTTCTTCCCCATCAGGTATGAGCAATTCCGATGTGATGGTCGCGCTTCAGCGCGGGTACCGCATGCCACGGATGGAGACGTGCCCAGCTGAGCTCTACGATATCATGAAGACCTGCTGGAAGGACAAAGCAGAGGAGAGGCCGACGTTCGACTACCTGCAGAGCGTGCTCGACGACTTCTACACGGCCACGGAAGGGCAGTACCAGCAGCAGCCATAGCGCAACGGCCGATGGCCCGGGCCCTTGGCACAGAGCAGCACCTGGGCGGAGCGCTCAGGGCAACCACTTTGCCAGTTCGGACGTCTTAACCACGTGCAGAGGCTGAAATGCTAAACGAAAGAGTAATTCTGCAGAGAAATAATCCTGTTTTTCTTTGGTGCCTCCAAAAGCTGAAGTTCTCTTTAAATGCCCTGCGTTTTGTATACGCGGAAACATCCCAAACCAAGGATTTTTTTGAGGTGGGAAGGGAGGAAGAGGGTAGAGGTTGACAAAGTATTTTCAGCTCAAAGTGATACAATACATTCCAAGGAGACCTTTGTGAAGGGATGAGGAGATGCACGAACAGCTGTTTTTCAAAAAAAAGCAATGCGGAAATTATTTTTATATCCTTGTTATTTCGCATTAGTACGTGGATACTGTCACCTCTTCTGGGACTTTCTAAAAGGTATAAAACTCCCTTAAGGAACGGGGGCAGTTTTTGACACCGCCGCAGACCCCTTTCCACCACCACGTTGCTCCCAGTGGTTCTGGGGCCAGTTCGGAGCCGCCCTGTGACACCGCCGCCACCACTCGAGTGCAGCCGGAGCCCGCGGGGCCCTCGCAGCCGCCCCTGGCGTCCCCCGAGCCCGGGGCAGCACAGACCAGGGAAGGGGGTTTGCATCCTCTGTGCACTCACTAAAGCCGGTACCAGGGAAAGTGTGTTCAGCTTCGTTCTTTTAAGTGGTCGTGATTATTCAAGAATACTCCTTGTGTTTTTGCTGCTTCAATCAACTAACCTGAAGTCTTTTTTAAAGCCAAAACTAGCTCTAGCGTGATCAAGGACAGTTTGCAATAATGCATCAAGTTACATTGCAGGGACACTAGAGGCTTGCTGCTTACTATATAAACCTGTAACTCCTAGCAAAAAGTTGAAGCATTTGGCTACGCTCTACCTACTTGAGATTGTTCAGGCAAGATGACTTCTCCAAAGCTGAGCTGGTGCAATTGCAGTGTAACTACAGGGCAGGGGGTTGTTTTCTGAAGTGACAGTTTCTTACAGTTAAAGCCCAGCACCCTCCTCACTTCCTTAGGCAAATGGTACTTGGGAGAAGCTTGGAGCCCGTGGGATGAAGCTTCAGCAGGGCTGCAGCACCAGTGGTCCTCGCCTCTCATTCCACAGGCTTCCTGCAGCCACCGCGCAGTTAAGCAGACTATCACTTATGTAAATATTGTTTCTATGGATGGTGATTTTTAATTTTAATAAACACAAACATTAAGCATGTTGTAGTACAATAGCTTGGGTCGCACGTGGCTGCTGCTCTCTGGGGTAGTCGGTTGGTGCTGAACATGGGACCATCTGTGCGTTGCCACTAACACGGTTTTGCTGTTATGAATGAAAACAGATTCCGCTTTCCTCACATTGAGTCAGTTTGGAGAAGTGGAAAGGGACTGAGCCAGCTCTTTCTGCATCCTGCCCTGAGGTTGATTGTGTTGTTTAGAGGGCAGGAAGGGAGGAGGACTCTGTCCTCAGCTGCCCTTTGAAACAGCTTCACAGCCTTCTTCAAGGTCACACTGGCCCCTGCAGCACCTGGGAGAGGGCAGTTAGGGCGGTGGCCTTCAGCACGGGCCCCCTTCCAGTGTAAGAAAAGGCACTTCAGACGCTAACCTTGTCTCTGCCCTGC
Source organism: Crypturellus tataupa (assembly GCA_034781795.1). Lineage (NCBI taxonomy): Eukaryota > Metazoa > Chordata > Aves > Tinamiformes > Tinamidae > Crypturellus > Crypturellus tataupa. Next base: position 528,288 of record JAWLRI010000838.1, on the reverse strand, counting down.
CTGGTGCTAAGGAGGGAGCCAGGGGAAGGTGCTCGGGGAGCCGAGTTGTGCTTCGGGTGTTACACAAACGTGTGCAGCCCCTCAGCGCAGGGACGTAGAACATGGCCCAAGCAGCGCCCAGCCCATGCTGATGAAATGCTTTAGTTCTTCCTCCAGCAAGTTGGGTTTGATAATCAAGCCAAGAGATCAGCACTCACTGCTTTGTATCACTACAGCAAAGGTATTTGCAAGAGCTGGGATAATCTCTGTGAGAGGAGGGGAATATTTCAGGAATTCAATGCTAGGGATTAAAGGACTTTTGAAGCCCTAGAGGCAGAGGCAGCTCAGACAGGCAGCTAGGCCCAGCTCAGGGCCTGCTCTGTGTCCTGGTTAGAGGGACACCGCAGAGCGATGCCCCGGGCCTGGCGGAGGGGATGGCTCTCCCTGGGCTTCTGCACAGCCTCAGCCCCCCCTCATCCCGCACTCCTCCTCCTCCCCCCCAGCCTTGCTCCTAACACTGCCATTGAGTCGAGAAAGAAGCACAAAAGAGGCCACGATTCTTGGAATCAAAAAAATCAATCCTCACTTGCCATGGGACGGTCTAGCCTCTAACGTGAGGATCTTCCCTTAGCTTACTTTCTAGCGATTCTTCCCATCTTCATCAAAGAAAGAGAACATAATATAGTGACAAGGTTTTATTATAACTAGATATTTTAAAATTCAAGCACATTCACAGCAAAGCTTCAATCAATATTAAAACAAGTTCTGTACAAAACTTGGCTGAAAAAAATAGCACCGAGCTACAAGCCAAGCCCTAGCTTCACACTGCCTCCCTTCTGACACCTTTTAAGAATTGCCTCAGTTTGATCCCAAGATGGCAGTTTAAGTCAAAGTCTGACTATTATTAAAGAAATAATCTATTTTAAGTGCCCGAGGTAATGCTTCCAAGCCACCTGATTCTAGGAACCCCCAACAGAAATTAATATTTAATATAAAAAGGTGAAGAGCAGCAGAAGAGGAACATGGCTCTTCACATAAATCATACATCTATCAGTACAGAAATCCATGATATCAGTTACTCAATGCTAAAAATCACATCCCTACCTCAATTTTAAAACCAGAGTTTAAGTAAGTTCCTCCCAGCTCTGACTCAGGGCTCCATGTTAAGGCCACTCCTAGCGGCAGCACAGGCTGCACCTACCTCAGGGCGAGCAGCAGCTCCCGAGGCAGAGCAGTGCCCAGAGCCCCCACTCTACTCTCTCGCTTTGGGAGGCAGCAGCACCTGCCTCCTCGCAGAGGAGGAGGAGTCTTCCTGCCTCCCCCAGGCCTTCCCCAGCGGGGCCCCAGCCGAGGCGGCTACTGTGGATTTCAGGTTGGCCAACAAGCCTCTCTTGGGCTTCTGCTGCTTGGCATCTTCCAGGCACAGGCGCCTTTTGCGCTCGTCAAGCTCTCGCTGCAGGGAGGACACGGTTTCCTCAAGCTCAAAAGCACGTTTAGCCCAGGTCTGCAGGTCGCTCATTTCTTGGTCCTGTGAGACAAGACACTTTAGGGAGGGCAGCTCTAGAAAGTCCTTGCCATAGACACGGGTTGCTGTTTCGTAAGATTTTACCATTCCAGTGAATACCTCAGCTACTACTACCCCAAATGGCTCTTCAGTGCCCCAAATTGCTTATTTTTTTGTTTACATAGACTAGAGCGAACTGAGGGAACATCAGCTATAGTTAGAGAGGCAAAGTCCAACAGGAGGAGCTGACACTAACACTTGCCATCTCATGCAAAGAGCTTCAGTTATTCTAGGAACCAAATAAAAGCAGCCTTTCCTTCTTAAACTTCAAGCTAATTTCTGAAAGCAAAAATTGGTCAATCAAACACCATGTCATAGCTGTAATTCTACTAGAAAGGACTGAATGTTTTAAGTGGGCAGACTGTTAGAGGGATTCTATTTTTTTTTTTTTTCATTTTCATTGGTTTGAAGACTCAGGAAGTTAAAGAATAATAATTTGCAGCCTCATTCTTGAGCTAAAACATGCAGAAAGCAATGTAACGCTCAGAGTGTTCTGCAGCTTTATGCCTGCCTCGTTTCACAGGCAGGTTACAGGGGTGGCAGGAGTTCAGAAACGCCCTGTTCTATGCAGGGGTTGAGCTGCTGCACAGGGCCAGCGGCACTGAGCCCTGCAGGCAGCCCCGCTGTGACAGGGGAGCCCTCGCGCTCCAGGGCCGATTCCCTGCCTGGAGTGCGGAGCTCTCGCTGCAGCAGCCGGAGCTGCCGAGCTGCCTCTCGCCTTGGAGGGCGCCTCGTGGCTCAGGGACATTCCTAGAAGAGCTCCGAAGAGTATTTTCTGTGCTCGACTAAGCTGTGGCATATTTTGCAAGAGTTTAAGGACAAAGTTATTTAATTCACTGCATGGTTTCCTTAAATCAAGAGGAGCTGGTCTTGAAAGAGTCAAGGAGTGAAACACAAGGTTTGTGAAACCTAACTCAGTTTAAGGAATTAGGGGTAGAGAAGAAAAAACCCAAGAACAACAAGTAAAAACATTATGCCCATATTTAAAACTGTGAATAAGGCTGAGCAGTGCTTTTACATATATAAGTGTGCACATAAAATTGTAAATACAAGCCACGTTAAAGTCTCCTTTATAGGGCTGACCAACCTTAAGCATGACTGTGTGCTTCAGCCTGCTGTTCTCCTCTGTCATCTTCCTGTAGCCTTCATTAGCTTCCAGCAGGGTTTCATTTAGTTTCTGTATTTTAAACTTCAGAGACTTTATAAGCTGAAAATAAACCCCCCACACATTGAAGTTCAAGACAGGATGTTTTGTATGAGTTTTGTTTAGAACTAAAACTCATAAAGGACACTATAAACATTTCTGAGTGATTAGTACCGATCAGAACAAATGGAGATCAAAGCAGTTGAGATTAAATCTACTTCTTTCAAATCCCTGTGCCCTGGCCTATTATTTCTGGTCAAAAATAACATTATGGCACACTCAAGGGTCACTGTGCTAAAACTCATAAGTCTGCACAGTGCACTAAGTGGGAAAGCCAAGTTTGTTCTCTAGCATCAAAACTTGAAATTGTCATGAGAACTGGAAGTTATGATAGAGCTCTGGACAGCAGTAGAAAATAAATGCCAGGGCCAAAAAAAGAGACCTTACACTTGGTAAGATATTTGTGGAGTACATTTTTTTCAATAGATGAGGATTTAAGCTCACTTTCCATTTACAGGGTTTATTAGAACCAGCTGGAACTGCTTTTCCATCTCCTACTCCTGCTTTGTTCTAGGAGTGACTCTGGGCAGTGACAGAGCAAGACTCAAGTCTCTTGCCTCCTCTCCAACCTCTTTAAGCATGAGAAACTGCATCCTAACATTAAGGTTATTCAAGGTGTGGAAAAAAAACGCATACCCAGAAGTTATTAACATTGTTGTCTATAGCACTCTGAAGCCTGTGATTTCCACTTCTATGTGCTATGCAGACTAAAGATCTTTTCTTTGAAAGGAAGGAGAGGTTCCCTATTAGTAGAATTTAAGATGGAGGGGCATGGAGTTCAGCACTAGCAGCAGCAAGGACTGGTTTAAGGTACAGTTTTGGATCTAGATCCAAGTTGTTAGCAGATTCCTGAACTGTCATCTTGCTCCCCTGTGCTCCCCTAGGCAGGGAAGCACCGAGGCTCTGACAGCAGTGATGTTCCGATAAGAAGATGGATCTTCCCCTTCCCCCAACTCCCACTATAGTCACCATGCAACCAATACAGCAGCACCTGCCTTTCCACACGAGAGAAAAGGCAGAGCACAGTCAAAAATCGTGCCAAGAGGCTGTAGCGGAGCGAGGGCTCTTTCAGACTTGCTGCCCTTGCAGGAGTGTTGATGCTCATGTCTAAAGGTCAGATCATCAAGCGTTGGCCATGTGGGAGGTGAGGACCCCTAGCCCCAGACTGATGCCAAGCAGAGCTACCTCTTCCTTCTCCTTGCATTGCTTCTGCAGTTCTTCGTGGGCCCTCTTCATCGTCCTAAGATCTACAGGCAACAAAAAAAATTATCTTGTTCATATGCAGCACCCAAAGTCACTGAAGGATGAGTGTCCAGAGCAGATTCCTACCCAATTCCATGGGACTCTCTGTAGTCGGTGTATCCGAATTTGGGCTTTCCAGAGCCAACAGTCTCCCTGTCTGTTCATCAAGCTGCCTCTCCAGTTGCATTATTTTATTCTCTCTCTCCTGAAAAGAGAAAGGGACAGGGTAAAATGTCTCAATTTCTTACATTGACTGCATCTTTTACCCATACATCACATGTATCATATGTTCTCAAATAATTTAAAGAGGAAGTTATGTTGGTTGGGGTTGAGAAGTTACAGTAAAGAATGCCACTCAGATCATGAGCTCCTCTCAAAGGACAGTAGCCAACTCCAGCCTGAAGATTTCCAGAGTGCTTCAAAAGCAGCCCTAATGCACACATGAAGCTTTAGTGCATCTGTACTAAACATCATTGCCAGTTAGCTTGGTAAAGCCAAATACACTCCTGCTGAGCCCAGTGTTTATCTCCTCACTGTTGTTTGGCATTAGCAGACTGTTAGTGTGATAGACCAGCAATCAGCCAGGACTCACAACCAAGAACAGCTGCACATCCAAACCCGGCTCTGAAGCACGTGGCTTTCATGCAGTGCTCCCCTTCCTCAGCCTGCAACTTTACAGCCTAAGCACTTCTTCAGCTCCTTGACTAACCTGCTACACACTTCCATCCTGCTCGAGTTTTCCACTAGGCAGGCTGCGAGGCTGAACAAGCAGCAGCTATGTAGCTAGAGGGAGTACTATTTAAAACATTTTTAAGCAAACACTAGATGATATATTTGGGTCTTAAGTGACCATAAAAGCTGAGCCTAAAGGGGCAAGATCTAGGTGACCTGTACTATAAATCAAATGCTCTTCTTCATCCAGTTCAGAGTAGAATCAGGGAGAGAGGAGAAGGATAAAGAAAGACTCTCAGTAAGAGATGGCCATGCAGAAATTCTAGGGGCCCCCTCTAACCTAACAAACAGCAAGGATGTGCTAAGCTGGGCTACTACAACAAGGCAGATTTCTCAGTTTACTTCTAAGAAAGAAAAAAAAAAAAACCCTCAACAGAGGGTAACACACAGATTCACAGGTGGATGTCTGAGTGAATTTTTTTGCCCTGTAAGCCAATTTGCTAAAGTCATAACCAGCTATAATTATGCTCTAGATGAATAACACTATCCTTATGTTCTACTGCAGAGTAAGGATTAAAGAAAAATAATAAAGATAAGGAAAAGTTTTATAAGCATGAGATCCAGAGTTGTTTAGAAAGAAATTAGGATAAGACTTACAAATGATCTCAGACTAATTTATCAGAAAGCAGTCAGAGGCCAAAATCTCTCCTGCCCTTCCAGTGGGAAGACTTATTGACTATAAGTTCTGCATATGCAAAAGGTCCCCTGCAGAAAAGTCATCCAACAGAAGCAGAGAAATGATTTAAAGGCTCATTAAAACTGTTAAGGAGTCCTCCTTAGGAGCTAGTATCTAGTGAATATTTTGATGGGAACTCAGATATGCAGTATCTGAATAGTATAGCAATGTATGTACAAAAATACATAAAGTTTGCCATACAAAGATGAGTGTGAGGGAAAAGGCAGAGAAGCCACTCCCAGCTGCAGCACTGCCTGCTTACAGAGCTGTAACAGCAGCTGGAGGATGTGCCAGCACATACAGCAGGACAGCCCTTCCCTCCGGCCTCGAGGCTGTGGCCTCTCAGCGGGGTCTGGAGCACCAAGGAAGCCGCTCGCCTCTCCCTCGCATTGCTCTGCTCTCCCAATGGAGCTGAACATCGACAAGGACCTGCAAGTCTCATTCTTTGCCTGGAACAGTCAGCCCTCCACCCAGGAGGGCACAAAGCCTGGGGGAGTTACAAATGGCCAGCAAGACTTAAGATTTCAAAGTAGGTTTTCCACAGCTTGCTTAAGTGCAGTGGAGCTATTCTCATCTGAAGCTGTTGCTGAAGGAAGCATTTTCACTGATGTGAAAGCTAAAAGTTAGCTTTTATGTGCAGTGGGACTCTCAGAAGCCAGTGAGACCCCACAGGTCATGGAAACCCAGACCTTGCTACTCTAAGTAACTGCTGGCAGCAGGATAAGAATCCCTTACACAGAGGCCGAAAGCAAAAGGCAAAGGGTTCATTCCAAGAATAATTCAAGTCTTGCCTCTGTTTTGTAGCACATCTCAATCTTGGAATAGTTACAGCAGTCACTGCTTCCTACCTGGGTGTAGTAGGAAGCCCTAAGCAGCCTTTGACAATGCTCTGCCCTTTTGCAACTGCAGCAGCTGAGGACAAGAGACTCCACACAAAGTACTGAGCCCAGAGTGCTTCCCAGTCTTGTACAGCCCTGGGGAGACACCTCTGGAAGTGTTCTGTGCTTATTTTGAGACTTGGAAGAAAGTTTGACAGAGCAAAGTTAGACTAAGTATTTAGAACACTTTCCTCGTTCTGCAAAAGTGAAAGCACACATTTTTAAAATGTTACTTTACTTTGCAACTAATACAAGCAAAGCATTAGTTTACATTACACGTGACTGACAGTAATAATCTAGCATTATGTTTTGCCCAAGTGCCCATTAGCTTTATCTACACAACCTCAGAAAAGTGATTTCCAGATGTACTGTTGGGTATTTTCCATACTTGGGTACTTACAAGTAGAGTAGCATCTTTATACAATTCTGACCTGATACCTACACTTCTTCATGCTCTATCAAAGGAGCAGCAACTTAGTGACCACAACTACTGAGCACTTCTGAGTATATTCAGGAGTCTAACCTGCATAGAATTTATTTTGCATCAGTTTCTTACCCTAAAGTCTTCCCCCTAGGTTATTTTACCTCATATCTACAGTTCCAAGGACCATTCCCACAGCTATATTGGTAGACATAACCGCCAGGTATCCCAGTGACTACAGCAAGGAAATGTAGATAACTTTAACCGAGTTGAACTGTGCCCTCAAAGATCAGAAAGTTTAGGCTTATGCTGCACCATCTCAGATGGAACACAAGTCACAGCCTTGAGCTCGACAACAGACCCTTGAGTAACTAAGTTGAGCTGCTACTGTTATTTCAACTATGCAATGTGACATTTAGGATTCATGAATGATGCTGTTAAGGAAAAGCACTGCTTACTTAAGAGGCAAGGAAAAGCACTGCTTACTTAAGAGGCAAGGAAAAGCACTGCTTACTTAAGAGGCCAACATACGTAGGACTGTTTTTAGCAGTGTCATATCATACCTCAACTTTCCTTTGCTCGGCTAGAAATTCTTCTATGGGAACATAATGATCTTCGATTTGTTCCATTGCACACATATACGCATGTTTCTTGATGGCTTCTTTATACATTTCAAACTTGCTCTCCAGTTTTTCTTCAAAACTGTCTTTCATATCTTCCAAGCGGTTGCTGAGGAGAGCACATAAGTTCTGCTTAGTGCATTAGCATTCCAGATGTTTGACACACACCCTCCTGGCAATGTCCAAGTTATCAGCTCTGGTAACTGGCAGGGAAGTTCAGGCAGCAAGCAGCACTTTTCTCCCCTTTCTATTCTCAGTCCTACAGAACTGCATTGAGATATAGCTTTTCTTCATGTAGATGAAGAAATTCACCTGTTAAGTGCAGCTACAGCTCTCATGGCAAACTCAGACGCCAAACAAGGCTGACATAACACAATAAGCCACAATAAAGACACATTTATTAAAGTAAAAAGGACTTCAGCCCTTACATGGACTGATAGTAGCACTGATCCAAGCATTTCACAAACCAAGTGTATGAATTCTGACTTTACACTAAACTTGAATATTCCTATTTTATAGCTGCAAAAATACCAAGTTCATGTCAGTGGGATACAAGCAACCAAACAAGCAGGAACCTGGCACCTAAGAAACCTTAAGATGCTGTTACCACATTATTCCCTCTATTGAACAGAGGAACTCTGTTCCTCTACTGACTCCCTAGTCTGCAGAAGAGTCACCATCCCTTATCACACAAGAGTGCAGAAACCCTGCCCAGGAACTAAGGCCAGCCATTTCTTAACTTTCTTCAAAATGAAGCAGTTCACCCAGAAATATTTAAGTGCAGTCCTTGCTTCAGTTTCAGCTGGGGCCTGAGTGGGATCTCCTGACATACTCCAATTCCATGGACACACGGATGGCATGCAAGTGCTTGCGTGGTTAACAGTCATCCAGGAGTGATACCAGGACTGCTAAAGTCTCTAAATTTTATTTTAAGCTACAGGACTTGTATTATGTCTTAGGAGAGCTATCAGATGAAGTTTTATTTTAAAAACAGCCTATCAACAAGTAATGGTAGGTATGACTATACCTGCTTTGACCTAATAGTTCAAGCTCATTTCATACTTTTTAAAATGATTTTTAATTAAAAAATACACACAAAATTCACCTTGCCTGATTATTTCAAGTTATAAAACACATGCAATAATCCTGCTATAATTAAAGTATCCCTAGCATAGACATAGAATGTTACAGAGAAACATCAGAGGTTATTTCAGGTGCTCTTTATCAGAGGCACACAAACAATTTTAGGCTCAAGGAAGTGTTAGATGATGGGGTGTTCAGCTGGCAAGTTAACTTTGCATCAATCTCTGTGCACCAAGTCAAACAGGAAAGTAATTTTAAGAGGAAAACCAAGAACAAGCAAATTCAGATGGAGGAATCTGGACACGCTTGATAAAAATCCGCAAATTAATAACATCAATGCACAGAGCAACAACTATTTACACAATAAAATAATAAGGATGCAAGTCATCCAGGACCAAGAAGCCAGTAGGACAGCTGGAAGACAAGCAACTGCACCTACTCAAAAGCACATGCACACACATTCACCTGTCCAAGTACGTGTTTTAGAATAACTACAGCTCAGAGGGGCACCCAGAGCTTTTTGCATCTTGCCAGCAAGAAAGTCAAGAGAATCTCCAAGTAACTTCAGATCAGCAATGGGACAAAACACAAAACAAAAAACATCCCTGCCTTCATTGTATGGGGGAAGAGGCTCATCTGCAAAATAGTTTTTGCAGACTCTTCAAAACCAGCCAACTCTAACTTCTCTAGACAGCATGATTCCTCATGCCACATGCACACATATTTACATGCGTGTGTGCATGCATATATGTGGAATCCTGCCATCTTATCCAGGCTTGCCATCCAGCTTACCTCCAGGCTTCCTCTGTTTCCAGCAGCTGTCGGAACATCGCTTCCGCCATCTCCCTACGGATCGTCACCTCCAGAAGAAGTTTGCTTCGCCTTTCTGCGACTAGCTTTTCCTTTAGGCTCTCAGTAGTTTTCAAGAGATCCTGAATTTAAAATATGTCATGTCAGAACACAAAATAGAAAAGACATTTCAATATACACAGTAAATGAGAGATTGTTCTATACAAACAATTGATCAGTACACACATTCAGAGGCTGTTTCTAGAAACCCATGTTTTCAAAGTGTGGGGTGGATTAAAGGTTAAGTATGGTCAAACTTTCATTTTTTTTTTTCCCCCTGCTAAAATTACCTTTTATTTTTCCAATCTTAATGGTTTATGCTATCTAAAAATGTCACCATTTTGATATATGTTGATATTTAAATATTAAATTTGTAAAACCATTTATCAGGAAACTTACTCAACTTTTTACTGTTTACTGCCATTAGATTGTATACATTTGTTTTTAAATGCCAGTTTAACACTTGTTCCTGAGATTTCTAGAATATGGGCAGCTAGATAATGTTGTGCCTTGAACAGACTTACTGCTTCCTTATGTTTCTTGTTGAGCAAGGAGTTAAGTCAAGGTTTTAGCACCTAATGTGACTACAAGCTGAAAAAGGCCTTCCAGAATCACATTTGCTCCTTTAGAGCTAGGCTGCTAAGTCTGGCTCTAACAACAAAAAGAAGGTTACCAATTTCATGGAGGAGCTTACAGAACACCTGGTAGTAGAAGTTCCGGAAGTGAGGGCCAATACCAGGGACTCTCCTGCGTGCAGTTTTGGGTAGATGCATACCTACCTCATGGCTCAGAATGGTGATGTCCACTTCCTCTTCCTCAGAGGGGTCAGTACTACCAGGGAGATCTTCTACAGGCATGTTAACATCAAAGTTCACGATAGGTTTGCCATCACTTCCCATCAGCTTGGGGCCAAAGTAGCCAAAACTTTGGGGTAGGATTGTCTGGATTACCTGAAAAAAATAAACAAACCCCACAAATCCACATGGTCAGTTCTGGTTTATTATCAGTGCTGTCAGTACTTCTGACACAGGAACAAGTGGTGTGAAGGTACCGTTGTATTTACATTTTGTTTAATGATTACAAGAACATCAACAAAACTTAATCTACCTTTAGCAAACAAAAATGTTCTCAATATAAAGCTCCACCACTCTAACAGCAGGGTAACTTGAAAGAATGCACACCGACAAATTTAATGTGGACATCTAGAAAGCTGCTGTCTTCCCTACAGATAGGGCTGGGTTTTGGTGTAGTTTCCTGAAAGATCAGTGAAAAACTAAGAACAGGTCTTTAAAACATTTGCTCCCTAAAATGGTAGGACAAGGATCCAGCAAGTCACTCTAGTAAGTGAGGATTTTAAAGTTTGCTATAGAACAAATCAGAGAAGCTTGCATGCTCTTATGATGGAATTTGCAGCTAGAGATAGCTAAAAAAAATAAAATAAACAGCTATTTCTGAGATTAAGACATGTCATTATAGACTTGAAAAGTTTTAGAGCAAATCCACAATTCTCAACTAGAAACAGACTTTTTTTTTGCTGGTAAGCACACCAGCTTCACCTCTCCCCACCACCTCTAGGTTAGCTTTTCCAAGCAGTAGGTTCCAGAGAAACTGAAAGAGATTAAGATCAGATATCACTCCCAAATCATGAGCTTTAAGGGAAACTGGTTGCAGGAAGCACAGAAAAATTTAGATTTAGCAGACACACTTTTTGCCTAAGCCCTGAAGCAGGGGAGCACACTATCTTCAAAGCTTACCTTACAAAAAGGTACTACTTTTTGCTTGGTATTAGTAACTTGCACTTAGCCAATAAGAATAGTGTAGGAAATCATTCACACAATCTCTTGAGCACAAGATATCTTGTATAGACTGCAAAGTAAGGGAAAAGGCCACTTTTTGGTAGCACTGCTAATTGTTCAAGAAGTTTTAAGTTTCAAACATATCTAAGTGCATACCACTTCAGACATCAACACCTTGCATTTGCTGAAATCTACAGTATAACCAGCCATATCTGAAAGTGCCCATTTTTTTTTTTCTTAAATCATCTGTGGTGAAGAATTTAGCAAGCCACAGACAGTTGCAGCTATCTCATCCTGCCACTAACAAATAAGCTTGAGGTGGAGACAGACTGAAAGGGATAAACAGCTACATGCTGAAAAATTTCTATGACACATCATAAGCTCCCACAGCACTGAAGTCCTCACAACCCAACCATTTCACAAGTCTCTAGAAGCAGAAGGCAGAACTACAGGGAAAGGAGATTCTCTCCTACCTGTTTGGCTACAGCTGAAAACTTCATGACATGCAGTGTTTCATCGTAGGTGGACGCCCGCTGATTAATGTTCACAATCATGCAAGCTTTTCCCTTCCCACAGAAAAAGGGCTGAAAGAGGCGAGTCAACTTGCTCTCTCTGAATGGAATATAGTTTGGCTTCATCCTCAGAGAGAAAAGAATAACAGAATTCCAATAAAAAAGAAATATGAAAGGTCTCTGATACCATAACTCTGCTTAGTTCTGTTTGTGTCTTTGAAGAAAGAGGCTTAATCTATCAGAAGGATGCTCACATCTGAGCATAAACTGTTCCAGAGACCAAGGTCTTCAGAGATGTGGTTTTTAAATGCTTCCAGTGAAGCATTTAAAAACAAGAGGTAAAACTTTATTTTTGCATCACAGTCTCTAGTGTTAGGGAGTAGATACTAGAACTACTAAATGCCAAATTCAAGACTCAGTTGCCGGAACTGAGATGGACAGGAAGACAACAAAATGGGAACTCTGTACACAAGATGCATTGCTCATATGCACACACTACAGAAGTGTGTTAGTTTGTTTCCAATTTACCCTTCCACATTCTCCACAAACAGTAACAGTAAGAATGTTCACTTCAGGTATTCAAGTGATATCTTGAATTAACAAGATTTTACAGATTTGAATTTTCATTCCTCTCACCTTGTAAATCTCTTCCAGAAAAACATGCTACAAGGTTTTAGGCTGGGAGATTAACCATGCTGTTTCAGATTTGTCACTTACTTTGGATTTTGATTCTGCTTCAATGCTGCAATACATTTTCCAAGGATATGAAGAGAATTATTAATATTCCCTGCTTCTTTTAGCCTGTCTCCAAAGGCTTGTGTTTTATTACACCTCTCTGACCCAGCCAAGTCACAGAAGGATAGCCTGCATGAACGAAACAACCAGAATTGATGTGAACTGTTTCTAAACAATATGGAAAAAAAGAAAAATGGAACTACATGTCTTCAAGTCTAGAAACTAAACAAGTGACTCATTTCAGCCTACCTAGATCATGTAAGAAGTCACACTTCAATGTTGAAGTTTTGTTCTGAAAGCACTATGCAAAGTGTTTAAAATATTAGTACACAAAATATTTTCCCCACATATTTATTCTTCAGAAAATTTGTGGTTCCTACAACAGTTTAGCACATTTGAAGAAGTCGGCTCAGATTTCATCTAAAACCCTGCAGGGGTTCTGAGACAAGTATTTGCTTCAGGAACTTAATTTCTAATGTAATTCCAAGTGCTATAAGTTCCAAGACGAAAAGAATTTCTGAAACAGTTGTGTATAGTTGTGCTACATTACAAAAGCACTTTGACTTTCACCTTCATTAGCTTCAGCAGCAAAACAAATGCAAGAAGATGACATACTTCAGTACAAGGCCAGAAGTTAAGATGATCACCTTATAGTTTTCTTTGTTTGGCTGCAGCAGTTACATGCCATTACATTCAGAACACTGAATTGATATTCAAGGCTTTCTAACTATGATCAGAGAAAACTATCCCAAATAACAATGGGACTTCTGGGCTTTCAATATTAACTGAGCTCTTGGGTTAAAAAAAACAAACAAACAAAAACAAACAAACAAAACAAAACAAAAAAAACACACCAGGAAGCTTTGGAAATTAGTTAGCTTACGTAATCTACTACTCATCTATACATAGATATTTATAAATACGATTTATATAAAACATGCATGTATGATCATATCCTTTCACGCAGTTGAAATAAGTACACATTAATATATACTAATAATACATGATTTCAACTGCGTGAAAGGATATGATCATACAATCTCAATCCTCTCCAAAACAAGATGAAGAGCTTTTCCTTCTTTGACCAACATCCAGATTTCATGTCTTTCAATTAGCAGCTGCTGACGGCTCTGCCAGTGGAATACATAAGACAGAATGGCAGAGAACACAGCAGCAGTCACTTCCTCGGATTTTCTTTCCTTAGAGTATTTATCACCTTATGTCTGACATTTCTCACTGACATTATCTCACTTTGAGGTGCTTATTTATCATCAGTTCTGCTCCACAAATACAAAAGACAAATCTGAAGGAATTACGACTGAACTAAAACACACTGAATCAACGCTGAAGTCATTACCCTATCTCAAGATAAATGGTAGATTAATCAGAAAAAGAAAATAACACACACAAAAACATCCTGAGTACTGTGACAGCTTCAGGCCAAATCATTAAGTAACTTCCTCTAAATCAGAAGGGAACAGCAAGGACTTAGCATTGCTCTCACAGGGCACACCCACATCAGCATTTCAGGTCAGAAAAGCAGTTTTGAAGCAAATCTCTTGATGATACCTTTTACTGTGCTACACATTGCAGCATCAGGCAGTCCCAGAGCATATCAGCTAGAAACTGTGTTCCAGGTACACACCAAACAGCCACAAACATTCAACCATAAACTAAAATCTGGTCCCAGAGCACAAAGACACTCTTGGTCCTGGCCTAGCAACACAAGATCTTCAGCACTAGCTGCTTCACTCTGACTTTAGAGATGAGCTTCTGTCACTTAACCAATGATGAGCTTCCACTTAACCAATAGGGTGGTACTACATAGCACTGCTTTGTCCCAGAGCCTTCCCTGATCACTTAAGATCATATACATGCATTCCCCCAAATTACTGACAAGGTTCTTTCAGTCAAACCTTAATAGAAAAAGTAGGAAAACACTTCTACTCCCGTCTAACAGATTTACTGTCGGCTTAATATAACCAGTGCACTTCTGACTTCCTTCTCAGAGGAATTGTCTGTTAAAAGAAAGCCTACCAGCTCAGTATGTTTACAACTTTGCAACTTTTCTAAAATATTTAAGCTTTTGTTAATTAACTACAACATTAACTTACTCTGAGACTCCAAGAACACGTGGCTGATCCTCATCAGTTAGCTTCAGTAGCCTAATTGAAAATATGCTGTGACTGGAATGGAAAGAAGTTCTTGTTAATGACTAGAATTATGAAAACTAAGCAGTCACTGAAGCAAAGTAAAATTTGTAGGTTACAGAAAGTTCACTGATGAAAAAATAGCAGCATTTCATTCACTAGTTTACATTAGTTACCTTTCCAACGCATTTCATTCAGCCATTAATAAATGTTATGCTTTGCAACTTGTTTCTTTTTATATAGGAAAAGAAAAATTTAAAACAAAAAGTAAAATCACATGAAGTCTATAAGCTATAATTGTGCCTAGAGCTTGCACACATTTAAATGTTTAGGTTTTACATTTTTCAGGTTTTCAGGCTGCATTTGTAATACTTTAAGCCATAGTTGCTCTGTTTTAACCACCAAGCTTTAAAGACAAAAGAATGGATGTTTGCTATATTAAACCAAAGAGAAAATTCCAAAAGTAGAAGTGCTCTGTCCTCAGTTTATCCAGTAAATCATGATGTACATATTGGAAAAGATATAATTTTCAAGTATAGTTTTAAAGCAAGGCTTTAGCTGACAGCACTAAGCCAAATTTAATCAAGTGAAATTTAGAAGAAATAGAATTTAGAAGTGAAGTAAAATATTCTAGGCATGAAACTCCACCAGAGGAAAAACAAAAAAACTACACAGAATTCCTTTCTGCAATACTTGAAACTTGAGTGAAATTCAGGACGAAACATAACATGAAATTTAATGGTAGTTGCCTTCCTGTTGCCTTCCTGAGTTCTGTATTACCTTTTTGGAGCGACCTTAACAGTGTGATTGTATTAACCAAAAAACAACACACCTCCCCACACATTAAAGGACAAATTAATAGAAGGAATAAAAAAAATAATAAAAAAAAAAAGAGTATGAGGGCATTATGAACAGGAAGTTCTCCATTTACTTCCTCCAGTACCACAAAATCAGTTTCTCCCAGAGCTGGAAAAGAGAGCTAGGTGCTAAAAAGTAAGTCCTTCACTCTTAAGATACTAGTGAAGGTCAGTTACACTACAATGAGAATCTAGGTAACTGCACAGGAAGGGAATGCAAGACTTGCTTTCTGCATGCCTACTGACAGGCTTTAGATTCCCTAAATTCTAGATTTCCTTCCTGCTAAGGTAGCAGTTAGAATTGTTCAGGTTTTCTTGCTACTTCCTTGCACAACCTTTGCCACTCAGCTCCAGTAGTGTTTGCCAAGCCCTGCAGCCATAAGGGCACTCCAAAAGGGAGGTGTGTTGTGACTGTTCTTAGTTGTGCAAAGACAGGAACTGCAACTGAACCACAGCTACCATTGCAGTTGTCTGGTCTCTCCACAAACACCTTGATTATTACAGTTTTGTTAAGAAACTTCCTTTCCGGAAGAAGACCAAGGCAATCCTTAAACTGAGGAGTTGCTCACTGTAGAGATGCTCTAAAATCTTCTCCTCCCTTTCCCACCCCCTTTCTCCTGCCCCATCCTCCCCATCGAGAGGCAGAGTATGTTTAGAATTAGAGGAACAAACCTCCTACTTGATTGCTCATTCATTCTAGTACACGCAAAGCTTCGGTTCTTGTTTCCTATCTTTAGTATTTTGCAGGCTTCTTCAGTGCTCTGAATGTTAATCCACTTTAAGTCTGTGAAGAGAAACCTTTTATAGACACTTCTGATCGCCAGTAAAAAAACCTATGAAACCACCCAAGTCATAGAGCAGTATTACCTTTAACATAAGAATTTCCTCCTTGATCTTCACAAATTCTTAAGACTCTGCGTTTCTGATTTTTTGATGTAGATAGTACATTTAGTAGGTCATACACATATTCGTTATAAATTTCATAAAAGGAAATCCACACAGATGCTTGCGTTCTTTGGGGTATATATGTCCTATATACATCAAGTGGAACACCCTTTGTTTCTGATAACCAGAAAAGAAGAGCTTAATGATCAAACAACTTATTGATAAAACTTATCTTATTCAGTAAAGTCTGGTACTAAAGCAGTATGCAGAACCCTTTAGAAGAATAGGCTTGTATACATTGTACAAGAGATGCACTGTACTCATAACTTCCAAGTTTATGGAAGACAGGTTGTATTTGCCAACATAACCAGAATATTCACAAGAGGAAGTTCTTAACCATTCCCCCCTGCTCCCACACAAGCTTCCACAGCTTGCCCATAAGTCTTGCAGAGCTAAACCTCCTTCTTCCCCCCAAAAGGCACAAAAGATATCAAAATACTTCTTACATTCTTACACTCCTAAGCTTAACCACTTTAAGTTTGCTTTAGAAAAAAATATATATTTTGTACTTCCTGTATAGTATAGCAATTTTTAAATCCATTACCAGAGTTACCCACTTTATTCCTAAATCCCAGAATTTTTATTCATATTTGTGTTTGATTTTTTCCACTTTTTACCTGGGGAATCAGAAGGCAGCTTTTTCAAAGTGAATGAAGTCGATTCCAAATTGGACACATCTGTAATAGTATTCAGGACGCTTTCTGTATCCTTGAGAAAATAAGAGGCTGTTATACCCAGATGAACAGACTATGAGAACAGCAGAAGAAAAATAAAACATGACAGTAACTCCAGTATTTAAGAGTTAAATATTCAAGCAACATTAAATATTAAGCCAGTCTTACTTCTGCTCTAAGTGAAATGATTCTAACTAAATTCTAAATTCCACAAAGGCTCCTTCCTCACAGGAATTTTTGCCCCCTGCTACTCCTAGCAGTCTGTCTTGGAGGCTAATTGCTGCTAACATGAGACCTACTTTACGGTTCTGGGAAATATAAGAAAATAGACCCTCCACCTTATCATAACTTCCAAAGTGCTGTTATCAACTACTACATAAATCTGAACAGCATTTCAACAAACCAGATGAGCTGCAGCAGTAAGAGCCTTCCAGAGGCAGGTGGCTAGTGAGGAGGGGGAAGAGGAAGAGGTTGAAGAAACTAACGCATCAGATTTCTTATTTGTTTGCCTAGAACAAATTGCTTTTTGAAAAATTATGGGCTCATACCAGAATTGTCAGGGTAAGTCAAACTTATTTTAAGAGCTTAAAGAAAAATGATTGCTTTACAAAGTACTTAAAGATCTGATAAGCCAACACCCATGACCCAACAAAAAAAAAGACATATGGACAACAGCACAGTTATGTTGTGTGAACTCCGTTACATCAACAAAATCATTTAAAAACTTCCTGCATCTTTGGCTACTACCTTGCCCTCTCACCCCATCCCCTTTTTTGTACACCAGTATATACTTTTGTTAGGACATTCACCTTTATTTCCAAAAAAACCCAAAACAATCCTGAGAGAAGGTCACCCCACAGTGCTGGAGGATCAGGCGTTCAGAGAACAATAAGTCTCAGATATGACGCTCCACCTACTAGAATGCAGATGGGCAGCACTAGGCAATTCCTATGTAAGCCTAAATTACTCACTTGCAATACCCCAAATAGACTTTTTATAAGCAGAAGCCAGTTGTGGCATTTTCGATGCAAATCATATGAGACTTCATAGCCATTCTTTTTAGAAATGTCCACTTTGCAGAGATAGGCACTGGCAATATATTCAAATATTTATGTTGCTAGAGTGGTTACAAGCAACACTACTACCAGGGACCCTATCAGTCCTGTTTGTCAAGAACAGAGCACAATTATAAAGCAGGGTATGGGACTCAGGTGTGTCAAAAATGGAGTATAAAAACAATTCAACAAATACTTGTGTGCATGATAGAGATTAAGTCATTCTATCGAGATTTCAACAAAACTGAGTGAATTAGGTATGTCACTCTACAAGTATTCAAATCATGAGACTTAATATAGAAAATACCACTAAGATAATTCTCTAAAAACAAATGGAAACAAAAACTGACACTGTTTGCCAGAAGCAGAAGCTGACAATCGACAGGGAATAATAGAGGACAGGTGGGAATTGCAGTGCAAGTAAAGCAGCTTTTAATCCAGTTAAAAAAAAAAAAAAAAAAAAAAAAAAACAGTTTAATCCAGTAAAAAGAACTAGTAAAAGGGAAGATGTGAAGTATGCACGACAAGTTCTTGCAGCAGTCCTTGAAAGTGAACATGAAAAGTAGAATACTAAATACAAGGGTACTGCAGTAATTTAGAGCTATTTATGCTGAGAGAATAAAAGAAACAGTGGATTCATTCTGCACACCATGTAAGTTGAGCCTGGGAAAAAGGCCTACAGAAATCCATGTAAACCGAAAACCATCCCATGAAGCCTTATCCACTCTCAAATTACAAGCTTAAGGGAGCATTAGAACAGTGTTGCTATTCACAAGCCACAAGGAATTACAGCTTCGGTGGTGGTGATGGCTGAGCTATTGACATGAAGCATCAGAAAACAGATGCTGCAAGCACCAGCACAGACAAAATAGGCAAGTTCATGCCACATTACTTGCTATATGCATTTTAGTTTTCCTTCCTGATGCTGAGGCTTGCTTGCTCTTCACTGTACTGCATCAGACCATTTACTGTAACATTCAGTAATTGAACCATTAAATCAAGCCAGTTATTTAACAGAGGAAAGTGTGAAATAAGAGTTACACTCAAAATAAAGTTTGACCACCTGTCCTATACCTTGAGTTGCTACTTTCCTACAAGCATGTAGGCTTCTTGAAGGATCTAAAAGTATTTACTCCCTGCTTCTCTTGACTGACTCTTTTCTCTTCATGATTCTTATCCTTATATACACATGCAGAGCACATGCGAGCTTAAGACACTCAGAAAAGAAACATGCAACCTTTAAGTTTTTACATTTTTCCATCTGAGGCCTCTCCTCAAAAACATAAACTAGATTCAGAATAAATGAAGTTCAGCTCACAGCTTAAATTAAGCAACAGAATTTAGAGCAGAACCTCACATATAATTTTGATTGTAGAAAAATATTCTTTGAGAGTAACTCTGAGAAGGCTTTAAGAATGCTGGTAATAAAGAACACACACATACAAACAAAAAAAAAAAAAAAAAGGTCAATCACTAATTCTATACTACTCAGAATCATCCAGGCTTGCTTTTAATAAACTGAAACTACTGCATTTTTATGTTAAATCCATGAGCCCACACTTCTGGCTTACTAGACTAAAAAGCACTCAGACTACAAGGACAAAAGATGACATCTTGTGACAATTTACAACTGGGGTCACTGTGAACTCCACTTAAGAGTCACACATTCAACAGAGTGTTTCCTGACACTAGATATACTGAAAAACAGAAGGCTGCCAGAGGAAAGATTCTTCTTTTCTATGCGGAGTCTTTGGACATTAGAATTACTAATTAGATATACACAATCCCTAGAAGCAGGCTGCAGTCCTTTTAGAAAAGTAATTTGGTGACAGCTCAATTTTCCTGCTGTATTAGGATAAAAAAATCTGTATGAAACTATGTAAGGCAAATTTAAAATAGTCTGTGAGCCTGTAACTTAAGGCTGTTTTCCACCATAAGGGACTTTTCTGCCTTCTCTGCTAAAAAACTGTCACCATCTCCACTTAATCAGTATTAGAATTTTCACAACCACCTAGAGATCCAGTCTGAGGAACTCATCCAAAAGATCCTCTTGGCTTTTAAGACAGGTCTCAGTCTCTTCAAGGGATAGTGTCAAAGCAGTGTCAGAACTGCTCCCCAATGGAAATTCAGGCTTTGGCTTTTTCAGTGCATCTTTTTGTTTGCTTGCTTTTTTAATTCGGTGCTGATGCCTGCAGACAGCTCTTTCAATTTACCCCAAGCTCTAAGTGGTGAGTTGCCTTATTTTTCAAGGTTTGCAAAGTATACCTATTGTAGATTAAGATAAAACTTGAGGACTTTAAGCATTTAGGCAGATGTTTTATTAAAATTAATTGCTAGAAAGGAACAGATTAAGAGGCTTTATTTGGTAAGTAGTAGAGTATTTGGTCACTGACCTCTTTCAGCGAGGAAAGAATGGCAGTTTTTATGGCTTCTTCTTGCTTAACTTGTCCATCTTCCAGTTTCTTAACATCATTGCTCAAATATGGTTTAAAGTTCATCTTCAGGTACTGTCTCCCCTTTATATGGTTAAATATCACATCAAGTGAGCGAGGCAGAATACCAAGGTCTTTTGAAGAACCTTAAAAATAACAATAAAAATGCATGATTTAGACAACGACACAGACTTCTCAATGGATTTTGACTTGGTTGTTATATATGGCTTTTTGGCAAGCATTTCATACCTTGGATAGTGAATGTCTTGCCTGCATTTGTAACCCCGTAAGTAAACACGAGTCCATTTACTCCATTAACATATGCTCTTACTATTTCCCTCATGGAGCCTTCAAAAAATTCTCTTTGAGTGGTTTCTGGTCCAAAAACCTTGAGGGGAAAAAAGAGCAGAGATAGAAAAAATGAGTATTAAAAAGTCATATATATGTATCTATGTATGTATACACACACATCATAGGACTAAACACTGAATACTACTGTCCAGTTTTTCAGAGCAAGCTGAGCAAGAGATAGCAGCTTAATTTTGCCTTGCCTGCACCCCTTCTAATTCAGAGTTTGCTTTTGGATTACCACAGCATGCCTGCTTAATTCTGAGATGCAGTCATGCTTGCGAGTCTTGAATATTTCCCTGCTCCTAACTAATTGCTCAGGGTGTGATTGAACACATTCTTTTCAGAGAATATTTTCAAGAGCTATGTTTTTAACTCTGTAACAATCATCCACAGTTGTAGAGAAGATCTGCAGTTACAATGGTTTAAATGACCCACTATGCATGGCACAGTTTATCTTTTGATACTGGAAAAATAGAAGGCTTTGCAATAGGTAATAGCTTATAAAATATATATATTTCTACTGTCAAATGTGCAAGCACTTAGTTTTTTTCAGTAAAGAACTACATAACCAAGCATACGCTCATAGAAATCTCTGAAACATCTGAGTTCGTGTGAGCCTTCCCAGATGAACTCACGCAGAAAGAGCAGCGCCACAGTGAGTCTGCACTTACATGAAACTTCTGTGGCATCTAATCAAAAACAACAGAACTCTCCAAGAGGTTTCCTTGTCTCACCTAACAGGCATCTCCATTGTAATGCAGCTTCCTTAACAACCCAGAAATAAATAATAAACAGTCTGCATTTTTTTAAGGCAAGTACCACCAGACATAATTCAAAGACAAAAGATCACATTTGTATGTCATACTAGAAAAAAAAAACAATTTTCATCATTAGAGTGGAAAGAAAAAAGTCCTAAGTAAAATTATGATAAAGGCTTGCCTGAGAAAACATGAATCTGTGGACAGAATGGCCTATCCCTCTTTCACTGTTTTTCATTGCAGAAGACTCTTTGGGTGCATGAAGAGTTACTGTCTGAGAATCTTCAATAGTTACACAACCCTTAAAAAAAAAAAAGTAAAACAAAATATCACATTATACTTTTTAGGAAGAAAGTTATCTTAGGAAAAAAAAATGTATTTCCATGCATTTACTAGAGATACACAACAACTGCAGAAATAGTAATTTCACAGGAAAGAATTCAAAGTTAAGGCCATTGTTTGAAGTTTTCTGAGAGGTCTAGCATTTTTCTAAAATTCCTTACAGACACCTTTTCCACATTTTTTGAATATTAGCATATTATGATTCTGTCTTACAGTACTCTATATATAACTAACGATACGTATAAATTTATTAGTTTCCCATCTGGATAATTTTCAGGGAACAAGTTATGAACAGCATTAACAAAATAAAACTGACCTAAAGCACCATCTTTTGACAGACACAAGATGGCATCAGTATTAAATATACATGAATTAGTTTCAAGTCTTACTTGATCACCATTTATCAACTAAGTTATAATTACCTAGTATTCACTTAACTAGTTAAGATACAGCAGAGAGGCAGCCAGAAGTAAAACCTAAACTACCAAAGCAACAGAAAAAAAAGAAGCATCAACACAAAATCTATCAACAGCTAGTAAATCTGATGTTTTAGAGGCCAGCCAGAGCTGGTAATCTGTGTGCAGCATGCACATACCAAATACCACTTTTACCAGTAGTTTCAAGAAGGCAGCTTAATCAACTGGTTTAGAAGCTTTAAAAATGGGTACTAAACTCAGACCAAACACTTGCTCCACCTCTGTCATGTTCTAGTCCCTTATACTTTCCAGATAAGGCTGACAGTTGCAGAAAACCTATAAAAATTCATCTTTGGCACTTAAGCCTTAAGTTGCTGTCTCTGTAAGTAACAACAGGTGAGCTAACTCAGAGCATCGCAATTTAAATGAACCTAAAAAAGTGTGTGTATATAAAAATAAGCATCATCCTAAAAAAAAAAAGTTATATGTGTGAAAAATTGGTTATAATATGTTATATATTTGGAAGAAAGATGTTTTCCTGAAAACTAACAAGAGAATTTAGTTGAGAGCTCAATTACACAGATGAGAAGCTTTTTCTATCTGTTACCATGCATCTTTTTTACAAATTCAGGTGATAGTTAAGATATTCTGTAAGGGAAAACATAAAAGATGGAATTTCTTGCAGACTGTTTCAGAGTTTTTGATGGCTGAGAAGTAAATCCTTCATACAGCTTTCAAGATATATAGTTAATGCATAGAAAGATCAACTATTTTACAAACAACTACATGAAGGCAAGAGTAGTAAGAAGATTAGTTATAGTTAATTTTAAGAAACCACAATATTTACACTCTCTGATTTGAGGACTGCACAAGTAGTTTCATTAATTTCAGAGTATATGGAAATCTCCCTTTCCAAAGAGGGAACAGAAAAAGTGGCAACCTATAGAACATTGATTTTGCAGCTCAGTTTATTCTTACAGTCACCTCAGATTGCAGAATGACTCCACACTGCAAACACTGTGCCAGGCCATACTGCTGAACAAGAAAAGCATGAAGAAAGGTAAATAGATTCTGGAAGAGGCATGCAAGTGAAGAAAATAAAAAGGCTCCAATTTTGGTAGATTAAATGCATGACAACAACTACATATGAGAGGGAAAAAAAAATCACCACATGCTAAGCAAGCCTCAAAAAGCAAATCAGCTAAAAGATCAGACCTTAAATCCTTCTTCAAAGGGGTCAGCAGCAAGAATTCTATCTGGAAGACTTTGACGTCTTCCAAGACTAGGACTGACAGTGAGAAGATGCACTGTAGTAGACTTGCATTCCAAAGAAAAACAAACAAATCACTCATCAGTGTTCACAGTGGGAGATTTGTGTGTCCATGTATGCACAAAACATTGAAGCATCTATTCAAAACTGACAGCACTAGGCACTTACCACTTCAGATATTCCAAAGGAATTCAAGGGTTAAAAATCTGAATTCTGCCTCAAAGTGCATCATCCATTGCATGAGGTCCCCTTTTTAGTTGAGCACTGCATAGAGTCAGGGGTAACACCAACTTTTGAAGAAGGTACCAAAGTAGTTTTGCAGAACTACAGGTAGGGGGAGTGCATGCAAGTATGTGTACATCAAGCACATTACTGCAAGATTTGATTTTAAAAGTCATTTACCCAGGTGTCTCCTAATTCTATTTGGAAGTGGTAAACACACCTCTTCCAAATAGAAGTCCCATTTTACATTACAAGTAGTTTCTCAGGGTAGAAGAATAACTGGTCTTGATGCTACAACTGACCTGAGATTCATTGTTTTCAAGCTCTGCTATAGAAAAGGGCCTCACCCTCAAGAAGACTTTCAAAGGTTGATATGCCTATTCATAAAGAAAAAAAGAATGTTATCATCACTTTTAAAAACGAACACCCTCAAAATCATTTATTGGCATATACTCCTGTGATACAGTATTTATCTTATTGCTTCCATTTCTCCTTCCACATAAACTTCAAGATGTCATCTGTTTCTTGACCACAGAGTGTCCTCAAGTTACATGTTTTTCCTTCAATTCTCCCCCTTTCCTCCTCCCCCAATTAAAGTTCTTCTGTAAATCCAGCCAACACTATGACTTTTAAAAAACATGTTATTGGAGGATTAAACTGCACTGCTTCCACCTTCTGGTCACCCTGTGTACTGACCTCAAGCTGCATTTTCTAAGCGCTGCTTAGCAGTTCTGCACTTCCATTTTGTAAGGAGCACATTCAGTTAACAGAGCGGCACCTTTTTACTTTCAGATTACTTCCTTTTTACCATCCTGACATCCTCATATTCCTCACAGCAACAATCACAAAATGGCTCCTGGTTACTAACTTAGACTTTTCTTGTCCTGTTCCTGTTGCACATGGGTCTCCCTCCTCATCTAGGTGCTGCAATAGCATTGGGAGATTTTTACAATCATGCACACAACTCTTCCTTTCTCAGAGCTCAGATGTCTCCACTTGGGCAACTTGTTCACTTATCAAATTTACCTGACTTTTCCAGAGCTTTCTGTGCCTAAACACACAAAATAATGAGTCACCTGAGAAGACAGAAAAACCTACTATTCAAAAAAAAAAAAAAAAAAAAAAAAAAGTTGTTAAAGAGGAATGGTTATTTTTTAAATCTTCAGAAACGAGTATACAGTATTAGAGATTTTTATTCCGAAGCATCCAAGGACCTATAAGCTTCATAGATTGCTAACCAGAAAGAAAAAAAAGGGCAGCTGGGGGAATCCAAACCCTCTTAAGTACTGAAATACTTCCTTCTAAAAAGCCAAGGACAATAGTTTTAACTTGCTACTGGACATGACCTATTTGTAAATAACAAGAAATAAACAAAAGAATCCTATCTTCAACACAAAGAGAAAAGATAAGTTCTTACTGAAGATGTATTTTCCAGAAGTAAAGATTGAGGGGAGAAAGAAAAAGAGAAGTCATAATTAGAAAACATATTCCCCAACCCTTCCACACCTCCTGCTCCTCCATGCCAGGCAACACAGTTGACTCCATAGGTGAGGGTTTACCCCCAAAGTCCAGAAAAGAATCCAACATATCAGATGGTTCAGCAGACACATAGTTTTTCCCTCCATCATCCATGGTTCTGGGCTGAGGAATTTGTAAGAAGGGAAAATAAAAATAAGGCACAGCTTTTTCAGAAAACACGCACAAACACACAGAGACGGAAACAGGGATCATGTTAACCTGCATGCGAACAAGAAAAACTTAAGAAAATAAAGTCCCCATTGCGGGGGCCCAAAGGGCCCTTACAGACCCCACAGGCGGGGCACACGAGGAGCCCGAGGCCGGGGCGCGCCGCCTGCCGCGGCGGGGCGCTCTCCTCGCGCGCCGCCAAGGGCTGCC
>JAWLRI010000838.1:450995-498308 GCA_034781795.1 Crypturellus tataupa | reverse complement strand
CCGCTCCATCCTGCCCCGCCTGCCCCAGGCTCCGCAAGGGGCTGCCTGTACAGAACCCCCCCCCGGTTCTGTCCCCAGCATCTCCCACAGCGAGCACCTGGCTGCACATGGCCCCACAGAGCACTAATTCAGCACTCCGGTCCCTCCATTCTGCCAGGGGGACGTCACCCCGGCGCCGGGAGCAGCCCCTCGCTGCGCCGTCTTTCTGTGAATATCTCCACTCTCAGTTGCGTCGCTACTTCCCAGTTCTGTCAGGCCGGGGAAAGGGAAAGCTCCGTGCTGTGATTTATGGCCTCTCGTAAGGTCATGGTGACCATCTCCTGCTTCAGCCGTGCTCTGGCTTTTGGAACAACAGTCTAGCTTAGCAGCTTGGGGCGCTTCCTTGCAGTTCGGGTCTTTCTTGCAGTTCGGAAGTCACAGATGCACCGTGATAGCAGAACTGCTGCCGCCTTCAGAAGCTTAGGGACTGCTATGGCTTTGCAAAATATAATAATTCAGCTGTAACAGCGTGAGATTTGCCTTTACTCCTACATAAACTTCTCTTTCCATCACCAAACACTTTATAGGTCTTTGGAAGATCTTCACGCTTCATGTCCCTGAGGTATTTTTTTGACATGCCAAGCACTACGTTGCAGCTCCTGGTGTTAAACAGCATTTGTGTCTGCTCTTTGACATCTCTAATATACTAATAACTTTTTTTTTCTTTTTTTTTTTTTTTTGGAATGAGGTGCTTTACTGTGATAAATAAAGTAGCCACAATAAGTATGAATTCAGCAGTAGTCATCTCACTGTTCCTGGCTGGGAGTTGCAGTTGCTTTTGCCAGCAGAGGATGGGCTGAAGAAGCTGTTCTGATGACTGTCCTATTTTCCTGCCCCCTTTCTACACTGAA
Source organism: Crypturellus tataupa (assembly GCA_034781795.1). Classification (NCBI taxonomy): domain Eukaryota; kingdom Metazoa; phylum Chordata; class Aves; order Tinamiformes; family Tinamidae; genus Crypturellus; species Crypturellus tataupa. Next base: position 497,418 of record JAWLRI010000838.1, on the reverse strand, counting down.
ACCAGCATTTGTTTCTGGTTGTTTTTCCTGAGCTGATTAACAACTACATTAACACACTGGAACTCAGTTATATATAAGGACCCAACATTTACTTTGTTATCAGCTATTTCAACTATTTCCTGAGGAAGTTTTCCATCTTACAAGTGTTTTGTGTTCATCACTCTTAGATATGTAACATGATCACAGGGAAATGCTTATATTTCCAGGGATCTAGGTGGTCCCGAACTTTCTGTGTTATTTATTTAGAGCTTTTATGAACTCTTTCAGTAAACCTTACTTCTTGATAAACTGATAAGAATATTAAATATTTTGCTGAGAACTGATCACAGAAGGATTCAATTAGAAATATATCTGACTTATTTCTAATATTACACTCCTGTGACCTTAATGTTAACTCCTTTAACATGACCTGTGTACACTACTGTGCAGAACAGTGTGTGATTCCATACAGAACAGGTCAGCTCACAAAATGTTTGTTACATCCACATTGTTCATATGGTCTTCCAAACTTGTGCTTTTTCTCTCGCTCTCCCTCTTGTTCTTGCTCTCCCGCTCTCTTTCACTCTCACTTGAGTAATTTAAGCAATAGTTTTCTCACTTATTTCTGGTCGTGAATCAAGGCATCAGTCACACGTTTTCCTGGGATTACTACAGAGTTGGCAGTGATTTCCCCAAACTCTTGCCATTTTATTTATTTATTTATTTATTAAGAATACCGGCACCACTTTGGCTTTCTTTGAAACTTTTTTTTCCCCTTAGCTTCTCCTGATTTCAAAAAACTTACGGAAAATCCCCATTAGCAGTACAAAAGTCTCTTTTGCCAACTCTTTGGAGTTTGCTTTTTGGAAGCAAGTAGCCTGGAGCTGCTGATTTATATATTAAAAAAATAAGTCTTCCATTCCTGTGGCTGAGAGTTTACTTTGTTATTGTTAGGGTTTTCTGGTATGACTGTTTTTTATTCCTAGAGCAGAAATACTTATCTAAACTTTATGCTTTCTGCAAAATACATACAAGATGACTCCTCCTTTTTCCTCACATGGGTAAATATCTGTGGCCAATAGAGGTTCTTTGGTTTCCTTGTGAATTTTCTGCAGTTCGGAGCCTCCCATTCACAGTTTGTGCTGTACCTGTTTGCCTTTGGTTACACTTTGTTTTCAATACAGGTTTTTATTCCTAACTAGTGTTACTCCAGTTTTGAAATTGTGACTTTGGACGTCTAATGCACTCCTGGCATGTGCTTTTTAGATGAAGTCTCCAGGATTTTTTTTTTCCTCATATCACATGGGGATTAAGAAACAAGGCATCCTGTTTCTAATATGTCTTAATGGTCTATAGCAGAAACTTTTTGGTATTTCAGTTAATGATTTCTAATACAGAACATTGATCCATGTGTGTTCATGATAATTTCTGACTTCTATTTTTCTTTTAATATATTCCTACTATTTTCTGTCTTCCTTTGACCAGTTGGTCCTTCAAAAATAATCTGTAAGTATTAGTGATATCTTGTAATTCATTTATTTTCCACTAGGCTAGAAATGACAGTTAAACTGAATTTATTCTTCCAAATCAGAAACATGGATCAACTATTTTAATATTTTATTTTATTTTTTGTCGTTTTCCTAGTTTTAGCCTGAACATACTTATTTTGTGCTAAAGGAATGCTTGTCAGGTTGTTTAGCTATTGAATACCATTTTATTTAATCTCATTATTTTTCCTATGGAAGATTTTTTATTATTATTCTCTCCTGTGACTGCAGCAAATTATATATCCATAAAGATGGCCCAGTATCCCACAAACCTAAATCTATTTAGCCTTGTCATTAATTAGCTTTTTGTTGTCTTTTGGTTATGTCATTAAGGGTCTTTGAGGAGATCTTCCAGATGTTTTTGTAGTGCTAGAGTCATAGTTCCCGAAAAATCCAGGTATAAGCCTGACTGAGTGGGAATGTGCTGCTTGTCTCTCAGCACTTGCTACAATGCTGGTTTAACTGTTTCTGAAGTGGCTGCTTGCCTGGATTTCCCGTTGCACCTCAGCGTTTTTAATGGTTATTTTCTTGTGAACGCTGAATTCTGGTGGCCCTTCTGGGTCGTGTTAACCACGGGCACGCTGCATCATGGTCAGGTGGTGGAGAACCTAAGCCAGTCAGGAGGCTGACAGGATATGTCCAACAAATAAATCAACTGGAAGTTCTCTTGGGGCTTCCAGGAAGGCTCTGGGATCTGCTTGGCCCCAGCCTCAGTGTTTGCAGATCTTTCTGTGTCACCTTGAAGCTCTTCTGTGGCACCGTGACTCTGGAGTGTCCTGCAGGTTCTTTATTCAGGGAGGGCAGGACCTGCTAACGTAACGTCCCGTTGTGCTTTCTGTGTTTGGGCGATCTGTGTTTGTGTCCACAGCTGTCTCGGCTACTGGAACTCTGCCAGAACTCACAGCTGAACTGAAAATATCCCCTTTTAAATGTGGGGTAGCTAACTGGTCACTAAGTCATTTTTGCAGATAGATAGGTAGCATGTGTTGTGCATAAGCTGGAGGTCTGATCTAGCCTGTGCATTCCTACGTTTTCATACTTGCGTAAAGTTCACCCTATAAAAATAGGGAAACCCTCAACATATTAGGTTTTCTTTCATTTCTTACATAATTGAGGAAGCTATGCACTACACCTCTAATTCAGGAAAAAAAAAATAAGAGCAATTGGAGTTTGAAGAAGTCCTTTTCACTTGACAAAAGTTACCACAAATATTGCTAATAGTCTCTTTCAAACAAGCACTGTCAGCCTTACAATTACCCTCCTGAGCTCTCCTTCTTTGCAAAGACCTACTTTTTCGCCCAGCAGATAACACACTCGTGTACATTACCTTGTGTGCTGCTTCTTCCTGGTCTGCTTAGAGCCTGGCTTCCCAGGACCTTCTGTTGCGCCTTTGCTGCTGCCTTCTCTTGACACAAATTACAGTGCCAAGATACTTCACTGCTGACACGCTGCAGCACTTCCAGCAGTGCTGAACCTGTGGTGTATCACTGTAACGCATCTTTGAACTTAAAATTGGGCATCTGGACTGCTTCCAGGAGGACATAACTTGCATTCACTCTGAATAGCAATAGTTCGGTCTTTAGACCTAAAATTGCAGAATTATGTCTCCCTTGCTTTTTTGAGAAGGTGTTTACCGCTCTATTCCTTGCTTTACCAATGCGACACTTTTTACTGTGAAGGCAACAAAATTGAACTTTTCTCCCCCACCCGGGGAAAAATTGCCCAGCTCGCATGATTTAGATCAAAGCAAGATCTAAGTGGCTTATTGATTAGCAACCCGTAATTTGTCAGCAATCAGGGAGCTACATATTGCAGCAGTATCAGCAATACAGCAGATAAAATACAACACTAGAAACAGAAGTGTTAAAAAGCGCAGACAAGATGTCCCAAACAGTTTCTGTAACTAATCCTTACAAGTTTTGCTTGCCCAAAGGCTCTGCGCAGGTCCTGCCCTGCAGAGGGGTGAGTTACAGAGCGCTGCCCTCCGCGGAAGCGCCGCTTCCCTCGCTGCCCACGGGAGCTGGGGGGCTGCAGCCCTTTCCGGGGCGCTGCGTTCCCGCGATCCCCACGCTGCTGACGGGTACATGCCTGGGAGCTCCGGCCGGGCCCTGAGCAGAGGGAGCGCTCGGACGTGTGTGGGACGAGCAGTGCCTGCCTGGACCTCTCTCCTGTTGCTGCTCTCCCACTCCAAAGCCTCTCCTCGTAATCGCAAACGCTGGTGTTACTCTTTGAGCGGGCTCCTTTTCTGAAAAGGCTCTGAGTAATCCCCTGGTTACTGTTTAATCTGTCTGATCATTGTTTTAAACAAACTTTATCATTGTTAATTTCTTCTTAGCACTATCATTCTTTTGGCAAACATCCTCCCAGAACAGCCAGGTGAGGGTACCCTGTTCACACACACTATTTACACTCACATTCCTACCCTATCATTGGTTGTTATCCAGGCCATGTTATCTAGAGGGAACCGTGCGATTCCTGCACAAAAAAATCCCTCGCATCAGTCACATAAGAGCAGCAAGGGTGGATGCACAAACAAAGCTGATACTGTGGCATCCAGCTTTCATTTTGGAAATCACTTGGCATGATTTCCTTTGCAGAAAGATCAATCATATAAAAAGTTTTCCAAACGACATAGATTTCTCTAATCCAGACTTGCCACTTCGGGCAATACTATACAGCATCGCATGTTTTGTTTGGAAGAATGCAGTTCAAGAAGATTCTGTGGCAGTTCAAAGCATGTTGTAAAGCTGCGTCTGTTCAACTAAAATTCAATTGACTGCTTGAATTTACTGAATGTTTCTTAACAGGTGGATTGGAAATGCCTTTGGGGACACTTGCTGCTTTGCTCCAGTGTGGTGCGCTTCCCTCACTGCCTTTTCTACACGCGCTTTGTACATGGTGCACTTGGAAACTAGCCTACAAATGCTCACAATACATTACGTGCTAATAAACGCTCCAGGAGTTGTCCTTCCTCCTTGTGCCTGCCTCCTGTAAAGACTTTGTGGAAAGCTACTAACAGCAGGGGCTTTGCTTGGCTTTATAGCTCTGTCCTTGATGGAAAAGTAGTTTATAGTGCAAATCGTACAGTTTACAGGAATTTATGCTTGTCAATATATGTGGTCCACATACATTTTTGCCCATGACCCTTTGTCTGCCATTTTAAAGCCCTGTTAGGAGGTTGCTGATCACAATCTTTCCTTTCAAAGACCATTTCAATCTAACCTAATTCTTTTGTGAGAAGGAGGAGCAGCAAACTGCTTCATGGTGCTTGTGGTGACTCCATTGTGGAGCAGGGATAATTCAAGGAATGATTCTGACCTCACACTGGCTTATGACTAAAAGACAATCCTCTCCATACAGAGTGTGTCATTGCATCAGGTGTTTTCTTTTTTTTTTTTTTAAGTTTTTATTGATCCCTGCAAGATTAGATCCCTCCTCATGATGGTCTTGAACCAACTGCTTTTTAGATGATGAATAATTTTGAGCACTAGGGCAAGCTGGCAGGTGCTTTTACAGACGACAAGAGGAGATTCATAAAGGACGTTCTGACCATCTTGGTAGTGAGGGACGATTAGAGCAGGATAGTGGTTGCATCCCACAGTTTTCTTTAGAGTACGCATAGGTTTCAGGTGAAGATGTGTCCACCCCAGTGCTGCAGTCTGCCTGGAGAGAAAGCCTCATGCCAGCTCAATGGTGCTTCTCCTGTTGTGACCTGATCGTGGGTGAACTAGGGAAGTTAAATTACTCAAAAAATGACAGAAACAGGAATAACAAAATAAAACTTAGGATGTGGAACTAAAGGAGATGCTTTGGTGTTAAAGATGTGCATTAGAAGCAGGAATTAAGAGCTGCTGAAGAAATCATTATACTATGATTTTTCAGAACAGCTGCTCAGAAGCACAGTGTTACAGTAAAGTGATCCAAGTGGCATCAAATATTAAGAAGTTTTGATTTCAAAGGGCTCGCTAACTTCTCTAAAAAGTTAATGTGGCAAAGCAGCAGCTGCAGCCTGCTACTTAGAAATGAAGAGGTTGTGGTTGAGTGGCAGGAACAGCAACTGTAGAGTCTGTGCTGTGGTTTCACAGAAGATTCAGCCGTTGTGTCTGAGAGAAGAACTTAGGGGAGGCTACAGCCAGTTTCCTCAGCGGTGACCTAAACTCACAGCAGAACTGCCTGTCTCACTGGTACTTCCCAGCAGTCTGCAAATGATCTGTTATTATAAGGGGTGAGAATAAGACTCCCAGAAAACAAACTTTAATATAAAGAAATCTTTCCCCATGCAACAACTGCTTACACGCTTGTGTGAACAACTACTCTGAGGCACACAGCGTTGCTCTTCCTTTCCAAACATCCCTAAGTAAAAACACACAGTAAAAACACTAGCAACAAGTGTTCCCTGCACAGATCGAGTGGAACAGTTTTGTCTAGAGGAAAAGATAGTGCCAAGACTTAGGAAGATGGTCATATTCAATTTTTAGGCAAACAAAACTAATTCTTGTGGTATGGATAGGAAGAGGGTTTAAATACTGCAGCCAGGCCCCGTGGGAAAAAATAAAAGTGCTTTTTCATCGTTATGAGCTCAGACTTTTATTTTATGTGAAAAATAATTGTATAACGAAATGCATTGAAACAGTCTAATTACGGGAATGTCGTTCTGTGGCAGCCATCACGGACTTTGTCCTGCTGCTCCGGGCTAGTGTGTGCGAGGTCCTCTGGGCGTGAGGAGCCCTTTGGGGCTCGGCAGGAGAACCGCTGCTCACGCTCTTCCCAAAGCGAGTGCTTTGCTGCGAGGGGAAGCCCTTGCTCCTGCGCAGGCGCCTGCCGAAATACCTAGGGATGCAGCACAGGATTCTGCTATTTCTTGGAAACAGAAGTACAGCTGTGAAAGGGGGAAATGAGCTCCAAACTTGTAAGATCCTCTGCATATATAACAGAAAAATTGTTTTTCAGTGAAAGATACAATATTCTGTGTGTATTAGTACACATTGTTCAATCCCTTGTGTTGTCTCATAAGGTATCGCAATTAAGTGCTGCATCTGATCATCATCATAACTGTCACACAATGCAATCAGCAAGGAAAGAAACAGAAAAACCTCACAGATATTTTGTGTCTTGATAATAATTTACAGAGTATGTAAAATTTGTCAATTTGCCATTTATTAACCCAGACTGACCAGTTTCTGCTTACTATTTTCTTTTAACTGTTTATTAGTATTATTGGGAAGTGAATGTTCAATTTTCATGTCTTAATCCACTGACATTTGGTTTTGGCAACCAAAGACACTAAACCTTCAGTGATAGCTATAGGACAGTAAATCAAAAGTAATACAGTGTGATAAAATTGCATTTTCAAATCCTTACTTTTTCTTTTCCTTCTTTCTCAGTCGTCCTAGAAACGTGTTTTTGTTACTACAGTTATGCAGTTTCCATGCTTTGGGCTGTCTTTTCTTACCTCCTTCTAACCACTTGTCTGCTAAGGTAATTTTGAAATTCCACAACTTTCCGGAATGCTGGAGCGCACATGGAAATTGTTTGTTAGGAAGAAAAGAAGTAATTTAGTTTTCATACAAAGCCATTTCAGCACCAGCTAGGAAGGATCTCAGTTGGTCTGTCAGTTCTTTCCGTGTTAGGTAAAATCTCTTTCTTAGCAACGTCCTGTGGAGTTTCCCACATGTGCATCTGAGGGGAAGAAAGGACATGTGGTGGTGGGCTGTGACACACGGTGGCTCTTAGTTTATTTGTGAGACACGAAGAGATTTGACCTTTACCAGCCAGGACAAATGAGGCTTTGTTCCTTCCCAAGAGCACACTCGAGACTGTCCCTCTTATTTGAGGAAGTCCTGCCACTGCTCCAGTTCTTCAGTACTAAGTCAGAGAAGAAGCTGAGCGCCAGAGGACTTGCATGCTGAGTTAGGTGTATGCGACTGGCAGGGGCTAGAGGGCACTGTTTACAGACACATTAAAATACCACCGTGTGAGATGTACAGCACAACTACATCCCCCAAATCTGTGCAAGGTTGAGCCTCATGCTTGGGAACTTGCTAGACCCCACAGAGCTGATGAGGACAAGAATGCTGGTCCAGCCAACCCCCTAATGCATCTTTTCTAGCAGATCATTCAGCCTCTAAATGGTTGGCCGGATGACTGGGGCAGCACTGGCTTTGCAAATACTTCAGGCTTGGGAAGCACTAGGAGATCTTAATAAACTACTCAGTTGCAGCATGGTCTCCAGGTCTTCAATAGTTCCTCTATTTAGGCTGGTCACCTAGTGATCAGTCCAGAAATGAATAGGATAAATTAGGCATGTGTAACCCTTAAAGTTTTTCCTGACTTACAACCTTGTCTTACTAACCATCTGGATCTGTGCTAAATACATAGGGGAAAGAAGAGATAATGCATAAGAAGTAGCTTCTAGACAGACTCAGGAAAAGTTTGATGAACGCAGAATTCTGAGCTGGAGCCAGGTGCCTCCTTTCCCCTCCCCCCAGACCACAAAGTCATTGCAAAGAATCAAAGTGTGTTACTTGCATTTTTGCTATTCCTGGAGAATAGTCCCATGCTAGAAACATTTCTCTGTCTGAAATTCAAAAATCTGTTGATTTTATTTTAGAATCACAGAATCTAGTCCAATTGCCCTTGTCAAAGCAGCTGGAATAGGTTGCTCAATATCAAGTCCAAGCAGGCTCTGGACGTCTACAGGGACAAAGACTTCCCAGTCTTTCTGGGCAACTTGCTCCAGTGTGCAATCATCTCACAGTACTTTTTTTTTTTAAATTATTTTTAAATAAAATTTCCTATGTGGTCACTTGTGGTTACTGGCTCTATTCACTGAAAATTGCTGAAAAGAGCCCAGCTTTGTCTCTTTTACCTCCTCTCAATCCCGTTAATACCTATTTATACATATTGGTAAGACCCCCTTGCCCCGCCAAGCCCTCTCCAGGTTGAACCACCGCAGCTCTGAGCCTCTCCTCATACAAGAGATGTTCCAGGCCTTGATCGTCTCCTCAGCTGTTGGCTGCCCTTGTCCCAGCATGTCCACGCGTCGCTTGTTCCAGCAGAGTCCAAAACTGAGCACAACACTCCAGATGTCCTCTCACCGGTGCTGAGTCGAGGGGATAGTGGCTTCTGGCAATGCTTCCTAATGCAGCCCAGGAAGCTGTTGGCCTTCTTTGCTCCGAGCACATGTTCCTGGGTCACATTAACTTTGTGTTCACTGCAACCCCCAGAACCTTTTCTGCAAAGCTATACAGCTGCAACCCTGGTGCCTAGAGTGATTCCTCTATTTCTCCTTGCTGAACTTCTGGATGTTCCAGTCAGTGGACTTCTCCACCCTGTCAAGTGCCCTCTGGACAAACATCTGGTGTATCAACTACTTCTCCCAATTTTGTATCATCTGAAAAATTGCTAAGGGTGCATTCAGTTGCATCAGCAAGGTCGCTCATGAAGATCTTAAACAGCTTTGGCTCCAGTAGCAATGCCCTGGTGCTATAGCAGTAGTGACTGCCCTTCAGCTGGGCTTTGTGTACAGCCCTTTTGACCAGCAGTTCAGCTAGTTTCCACTGTCCATTTGTCTAGCTTGTACTTCACTACTTCATCTGTGAGGATGGTATGGGAGAAAGCCTTACCTACGCTGAGATAGCAACCACTGCTCTTTCCTAACCCAAAAAGTCTGTCATCTCGTTGTATAAGGCTATCAGGTTGCTCAAGCATGATTTACCCTTCATAAATCCATGCTGACTACTCCCAATAACCTCCTTAATAAATTTGCAAACAGCTCCTGGGTTATTGGCTCCGCCATCATCTCAGGACTCAAGGTAACTTCCCCTGTTCTGTTCCAAAGACAATGGAATCTCGCTACTTAGGAGCGCATCAGGTCCCATAGACTGGCTTATTTATGCCCAGATTGCTTAAATGTTCCCTTACTTCACCTTCCTCTGTCAAGGAAGCATCTTGCTTGCTCCAAATTTTCCCACTGGTCTCAGGGGATTCCTGAATTCCAGTCTTACCAATAAAGATAGAGGCAAAGAAGGCATCGAGTTCCTCATCTTCTTCCCTTTCCCCGACCCACTCAGCAGTGGGGTTGCACGTTTTCCCTCATCTTCCTTTTTGCTGCTGGTAGAGTTGTGGAAGGCCCTCCTGCTGCTTTTAACATCCATGGTCAGATTTGATTTGAGACTTTCCCAGTACCTTCCCTGCACACTCAGACAAAGTCTCCATGTTCCTCCTGGGTGACCTGACCCTAGTTTCACCCTTTACATGTGTTTTTTTTTTTTTAATTCTTGAATTTAATGAGGATCAACACAGGCTTCTCCCTGCCTTTGCTTGACTCCCTGCTTTTTGAGTGGGACAATCCTTAGTTTGAAAACTAAACCAACTCTCTTGGACCCTTCTTCTCTTCAAGACTGTATCCCTTGGGAATCTTTGAATTATGTCCCTGGATCAGGCTGCCCTCCTGAAATACAGGGATGCAGCCCTGCTAGTTGTCTTGTTCCATCCTCTCAGGATCTCAGGTACCACAATCTTGTTGTCACTGCAGCCAAGGCTGCTCCTAACCTTCACATCCCAACCCTCCTTGCTCTTAAGTATGAGGTTCAGCAGAACATCTCCCCTTCTCAGTCACTTGTGGCAGCATATTCCAGTCTCATATTCCAGAAACCATGTGGACTGCTTGTGCCCTGCTGTGTTCAAGTAGCTTTTGAGGTGGTTAAAGTTACGACCATTAGGACTGGGCCCTGGAAATGTGAGACTTCTTCCCATTAACTAGAGACTAACTAAAAAAAAAAGTGAAGAGTAACATATTGCCAGTGCTAAGCAGAATTCCCCTTGCTTTTATAAATAACAAATAAATAGATACTGTCTCAGTAATAATATACTGAAACCTCACTTAAAATTTTTTTGTTACCAAAGGACTGACAAATATAATTTTTTTGAATATTCCTTTTTATTAAATTCTAGAGAGAACCAAAAACTATCAACTCATTAAATTGATGTCTGTATCAAGTACATTAGTAGAAACTATATTAAAAGAATTGTTACATAGAGATATAATCTGCTTAGGGGCCATCAGCATTGCTTTAGCTGAAAGGAGTTGTGCCTCACGCTTGTGTTGAATTGCATTGGAGTTCTTCAGACGAGAGAGCCAACAGCATGCAGATATGGAGCTAGCTGATATGTTCCCCTTGAATTTTAAAAGGCTTTTGAAAAACAAACGCACCCTTTCACATATCTAAGAGTAAGAATCTTGGACTGGATAACCTAGCAGGTAGGAAGATAGGGTAAAAGTAAAATGCTCATTCTTCCATGTGGGCAAAATCCACTGCTGGGGTTTCACAGGGTTCTGTGCTGTTCAGCACCCTGCTAAACAAGGAGGGGGAGCCATAAGCAGTTTGCTGGTAAGTTTACTCAGGACAGTAAGGGCAAGGTTCAAGTAGAAACAGGCAGAATGAAAATCAAGATGGATAAGTGATAAGCAGGCAAAACCGTCTCTACTGCATATAAAAGGATAGATTCTGACCCACCAGACCCAAGATCTTTGCTTATTAGTATGAAACCATTGATCAGGTGCAGTCAAAAAAGCTCAAACAGTAGATATTAACAAACACTGTTGCAACAGTAGATTACAATGTGCCTATATTTCAATTCTTCTGTGCAGAATTCTTAGAAGAGCATGCAGCAGAATTTGCAGAGACTCTGCCAAGCTGTATGCACTGCAAGACTGGTGTGCCTTGGCCACCCAATATTCTTCAGATCAAACAAAATTTTAACAAAATTTTAATGGAATTGATTTTTCAGACACTCAAGTAGTATTTATTGATGCTGAAGCGTTCCCTGAATATTCAAAGTTGAACAGCTGTGCTATACAAGGTCATATCAGAGGTAGATAGTTAATAAATTCACCTAGGCTTCCAAATCTCAATTAGCTACCATGAAAAAGGTAACACTTCATTCTGAAGCAACATTTTGAGAATAGCTGAGAGCTTCTTGAAGGTTGGGAAAGGTTTTGTCACTACTATTTCGGATATAATATTCTGTCCATTGAGTGGATAAACTATAAAGTAATAGAAAAGAATTTCCAGAGAAAAGATCCTGTTAATCTTTTACCTAATATTCCAGCAATGCAAGTTTGAAGCAATGGGTATAAACATGCCTTCCACATATCTTCATAGGACACAAGGAATCTGTTTTGATATGTTATGATAGAATATTCACTTACAAGGAAGAGTAGAAACATGCCCAGATAAGCCTCCAAAATATCAAGTTTTTAGCAGTTTAAGCAATCAGTTGGCTAGAATGATAAAATAAAACTAACACCCCCCCCCCCCAAAAAAAAAAAAAAAAGAACACACAGACACTTGCTGTTTAAGGATTTAAAGCAAGACTTTACCTGACATTCTTAAAGGCTCTTTCCTTAATCATTTCTAAAGGCACCTGACTCATAATAATAACGTTATAATATAGCCATGATTTATTGAAAGTATTTATGCAATGTGGAAAAAAATTGTTATCTAGCATAATTCTTTTAAAGGAAAGAGCACACTTCTATTCCAACATTTATATATATATATATATTTCAGCAGGCAAGAAATAGTTAAGCTTTATAAGGCATTAACTTTGAACAGCCCTAATACCACAAAGACTTACAGAATCATCTCAAATTTAGTCACTCATTTCCAGGATTTCACAGAACTAGAACAGATGCATGCCAGAAATCAAGAAACTGGTTCAATTCTTTGAGGATTTTTCCCCTCCAACCAGAAGGAGAGTATCAGTGGGGAACAAAGATGAAAAATAACTGAAACATCACTCTCCCATCTCCATCAGTGAGCAGAGTCCGAGAGGAATGGTACTATGAATTACAGCAGCCAGATCTTTGCAGTTCTAGGTAAGGGTTGAGATCTAGACAAATCTTTACTTACTGTTTCTGACAGATCAAAGATTACAGCCAGACAAGAAAAGACAAAGTAGATAAAAGATTAATAGCTGCAATGGCACGAGCAGAGGATAGTTCATTAGTGTATGTTTTAAGCACTGGCAGAATATAATCATTAGTACTACTTTAAGTATCTTACATAGTTGGATTAAGCCCCTCCCCAGCCCCTAAGAGCTGAGGGGTTTGTATTTACATGTCTCACTTCAGGTTCATGGGTTTTACAGACTTTTTTTTTTCTTTTTTTTTTAAAAACACTTCTTTCTCTCCCAAACCTAGAGCTTACTTGTACAAGGTACTCCTATAATACTTCAGATGCTATTGCAGTTTACAACAGTATCTAGTAGACTAACAAGCAAGCTGTGACAGACACCTGACAGCACAGGAATTCTATATAAGCACAAGATGCCATTCGTCCATCTTCTTACCTTTAATAGCCTTAGCTGAAAAGGTCCTTTATTTCAAAAGGGAGATTGGAGAGTTTACATTTTCCGTTTCAGAAACAACATACTTACTGAAATTAAGTACATCTAAAAGCGGGAGAGAAACACTGACTGTCTCTATTTGTCTTGGTGCATCCACTGCTCTGTGATGCACACTTTCCTGGAAAATAAAGAGGAAAGGCTCAAATGCAGCAAGTCTAAAGCACTGCTTGTGCCTCATATTTTGAAAATACTGAAGTTCTTTTGTACCAAGAACCTTTCAGAAGCAGCACTTTTTCTGTACTTCACCACTTACTTGAAAACTATTTTTTTTTTTGCATGTCACCTTCCCCATTTTTTTTCCTGGACATAACAGCAGACAAGAGAGCAACCAGAAAAAAATAAAAAAGGCTGTATTTGCCAACATCTTCATCCTCGCTTCTATCCCCTCCCACAATAATAGAATACTTTTGCTAGATCTCTTTATTTATAATCTTCTCATAACAAAGCTTTTTTTTTTTCTTTATATAAAAAAGCAGGGGGCGGGGGGCAACAAAGCCTTTAGATCACACAGAAGCTAAATTCATTATGTTCAGACCAGCCAAGGGGGTAAGAAATGAACACCAATAAGAGCACTGATAGATCCTAGGAAGGGCGAGTTTTCGCTAGCGGCTGCCTCGGAGGGCCTGGAGGCTGGGGAGCAGCTGGGCGGCGCTCAGGCGCTCCTCGGCATCGGCCTTCCAGCAGCAGCTGATGATGCTCTGCAGCCGCCGGCCCGCGGGGGCCCTGCCGAAGGCCGCGGCGCCGAGGGGCGGGCGCAGGCCGTAGGCCACCACGGCGTAGAGCACGTACTGCCGCTCGCCCTCGTAGGGCTGCTCCCGCGTGACCATCTGCCACAGCGTGATGCCGAAGGAGTAGATGTCGGCCTTGGCGCTGACCCGCTCCCCCTTGAGGAGCTCGGGGGCGCGATGGGTGTACGTGCCCCCTTGCTGGCAAACCTGCGGGCTCGGGGACAAGCCGTCCCCCAGCTTTTGGGAGCACCCAAAGTCTCCAATCTTGCACACTCCCTGTTCCGTGATGAAGACGTTTGCAGGCTTGAGGTCCAAGTGCACGATGCCCTGCGAGTGAAGAAAGGCTAAGCCAGCCAAAATGTCACAAGAATAACACACAGTCTCCTCCATGCTCAGGGCCTTTCTTCCACACCCTCCTTCATCATCCTCCCCCTGCGTCCACGCGTCACTAGTGCCGTAGATGACGTGGTGCAGGGTGATGTTGCCCACGTACTCCATGATGATGGTGCCCAGGCTGTTCTGGCTGGCGGGGGCACACGTGCTGGCAGCCACCACGCGCACCACGTTCGCGTGCTGCAGGCGGGCCACGTTCAGCTCAGCCCAGAAGCTCTGCCGCGACGCCAGCCTGTTCTTGCTGCTTTTCTTCACCTGCTTCACAGCCACGGTTGCACCATGGTACGTGGCTTTGTAGACAGAGCCGAAGCCCCCGGAGCCGAGGGGCTGCAGCAGGCAGAGCTGGTCCCAATCTATGGAGCACCAGGCCAGGCGCGGGGGCAGGCGGCGAGTCCTGGGCAAAGGAGTTCCGCCCAAGAAACTTTTTCCATCTTTACCAGGGATAACTAAGGGGCTGCTGCAGGGTCTCAAATCCACAGATGGGGAAAACTCCAAAGGAAGAAAACGACTCAGAGGGATAGGTGATGGCATAACACGGCACAGAGAAGAAAAGGCAGTCACTAAGACAAAAGACTAAGCAGGCCCCCTGACTGAAAAAAGAAGCCTCCAGGCTCTTCCAAGGCTGTTTTATCCTCTCTTCCCATCTCCCAGATGACTTGCATCTGTTAAAACTAATTTAATCCCAATCGGGTACAGCTGAAAACATTCCTCTCCCATCCTTCAGTAAATCTCTAAAGTGTCGAGGCAGGGGGTTTCTAAAGCAAAATATATTGACTCGTGTATTCTGCGTAGCTTGTCAGCTCTGGAGAAAAGGGAGCTGCTCTGTCCGTTGAATGTCTCCAGCCAGTGCCCGGCAGCACGTGAGCCGCGGCGCCCGGCGAACGCGCTTCGCCCGCCTCGGGCAGGAGCCATTGGACGCATCAAACAGCTCAAGTCACTGTGAGAGGTGGCGGCTGGAGTGCTCAGTGCTGGCACTCGACTAGCCTGTGGCAGGGGGGACTACCTGTACTAAGGAGCCTTCACAGAGAACTGCATTTAAGCACGGCTGGAACAAGGGGGACTAGTTCAGCTGCTCCAGTCTGACCACACAGGTTAGTAGCAGGATAAAGCCAAATGATGTCTCAGTTTTCTCTGCAGGACACAATAAATAGCATTATTTGCAGAGTCTTATCTTCCAGTCACTTGTAATGTAAGTAGCACAGATGGGTGTTTAGCAAACTTACTGCTAAAATTATGCAGCTGCTCTGGTAGAAATAAAAATAAAACAAAAAATAAAGAAGAGCTTTGCCTTCCTGCTCTCAGTATTTTTTTCAGAGTGACTTTTCCTCTCCTTTTCACATGTTCACGCTGCTTGTGCCCACTACCACAGTGTTAGGTACCCACTGTACTGCCCATGTACTGGAGCACTCTTCTGGGACTTCAGCAGCGAAATGGTTTGAACGCTGCAGGAAGTTCTTCTGTGTGCTTTACACAACTAAGTCTCTCTGAAACACTGACCTACCTCCCACCTCCTCACCTCTTGCAACCTTCACTTGGCATCAGCTTTGCTGACATCTGACACAGATCTTTCATGGGACTTCATTAACTGGTGGTGCCCATTCCTGCAGTTTACCTTTGGCCACACGGGCTCTGCAGAGGGTCCCTGCAATGTTCTCCTATTGTCTTCTGTTCCTCTTGTCCTTCCCTGGGTGAGCAGGAGCTGCAGGGTGCTCTGAGGGGGTACTCAGAACGTGAACAAGCAGAGCTGGGTAGTTCTCTTCTGTGGGAAGGGTTCAAGCTGTTCACTCAAACTGGAAAAACCTAATGCCCCAAAGGCCTCTTCTGACCAGAGCTGAGCTCTGGATCAGCTTAGCCAGAGGGTTCCAATGGTGTTGTCCTACAGCAACTCAGAGACCATGACCTTACCTGGTACTGAGACTTGCAACTTGCGACTGTTGGGAGAGAAGTTTGTTAATTGATTCACAGGGAAGCAAACTATTGATTTGGAGTAGGGATGAATGAGAACGGGCAATATCTGGGCTATCACCTGTTAATGCAAGACAAATTAGTTGGGAGGATTTAGATAAGTAAGAGTTAAGAATACATTATAGGAGTTGCTACGTAGTAGAATGTAAAGACCTAGGGATGCAAGGGGTCAATAGGACTTCCAGACCACAGGACTTCCAGACAACCGAAGGGGCCTCTTTTCTTGTATGTATTTGAGGCAGGTGAGCTGAGAATGACTGCGAGGGCAGTTCTGGCAGAGGCTTCTGCATGTACTGCATAAAACCAGTAGAGACAATCCCTGCTATAAATTATCCAAGAACTTCAGCTTTCTCATGGGAGAAGTGTAACTACTGAAGCCTCTTTTCATGAGACCAGGGTAGCTGGGGGGCTTGGAAGGGAGAGGTGGCTGAGGGAGTGGAGAGGAGGATGTCAGGACAGAGGGCCCTAGCAGGCAGCCATAGGAGCCTATGTAGGGCTTCTGAGTGCTGCACAACACAGTAACAAACATCAGCTCATAAAACAGAAGGTCACTTTAGATCTCTTCCCACACCTCTGTTTGAAGTCTCATTTGGGAGAATAGGGTAGACCTTTCATACCATTTTTTCCCCCCAAATCCACATCCTCCCATTCTTTCTAGTTGCCCCATTTTTCTTCATAATGTTGTTACCCTTTTCTGCTAAAAAAACTTTCTGTTCCCATCTCGTATTTCAGCCCATAGCATTGCTGACTCCTAAACCCATGTCATGGAGAGAGCAGGGAATTCATGGCACGGGTGTTGCATTGTTCTTGGGGAATCCACTGAATTCATTTTTGAACATCAAGAGGGACATATTTTGGGATCTAAAGAGACTTAATTCAACTTACGCTCTTTTCTCAAGCCATTTGCTGAGGGCTGGAGCAGGGGGATATGGAATTTCTCTCAATGTGAATGCAATTAAAGAATTTTTTAAACCAACCAGAGTTACATTCCTAATAAACGTGCCTCTCCTGCAAGGCAGTTGGTGACATGGGCCAGTCTGTCCTGCAAGACGCTGTTGCTGGGGGATGTCCTTGTTGTGCTTCGCAGCCGCGGTTAGCTCCAGCATCCAGGCGCCTGAGAGGCCCCTTTGCGCCACCCACAGCACCCAAAGATGCCTCCAAGCAGCCATCTCCGTGTCCCCAGCACCGCAGCAGCAGCGCAAGGACAAGGGGAGCTGCATGAACCACAGCACTTCAGCAGTAACTGGGGAACGTTTGAGCTACCTGGCAGCCCAAAGTGTCACCGGGAATAAACGTGTAGCAGAGGCTTTTAAAGATGACAACGGGGGCATACGGAGCAAAGCTGCAGCCCGCCCCAGCCACAGCAACCTGGGGCTGCAAGGGGTGCGTTGCAGGGCCGAGTGTCGTGTTTCTGCGAGCAAAACCCCTCCGTGCGCCCGACGCTGCTGCAGCTGCTCAGCCCAGTGTGTGCACCGAGCTGCGGCAGAGCACAGAGCCGCTCCTGCCCCATACACCTGTTCCTACTTCAGTCATGGATCAGGGGCTCTTTGTTGGCTGTCACTGCCGGTTACTCGAATTGTTTGTTGCTTCATGTGACAGAAGAAGATGGTCCAGACGCTGAGGGACTCGGAGCCAAAGGTACTGGCGGGGATATAACACAGCACAACAAGGATACACAGCAGACACCGAGGTCCCTTACTGCTAAAGTGCAATTTGATTTTGGTCATGACACACTGCTGCTTTTTTTGCCTGAATCATGAAATGGGTGGAACTGGAATCTGGGACTGATTTTGGAGAGTTTAAGGGTGTATAATTGTATTCTTCTTCCAATCATGGCTTTATTTCTTTGGGCATTTGTGAAGTGGATAATACAGCAAACCCTTCAAGGCCTGGGCATTCAGTGGCTTCTAGGAACTGCTTTACAGTCTAAAGGTAGCATTGTGCCTCTACTAAATTACATTATAATCTTGCTAAAGGTCTCAAATTTATCTTCTAAGTACTTAAATTACAGTCCTACTTTGAAAAAAAAATGGTTCCTCCGCCCATATCTTAGTGTTTTCTGATCCTTTCCTTCTGTTTTAAATCAAAGTTTTCTTTTTTTCTCCAATTACTGTCAGCGTGTGATCTCAGTTTAGGATTTGATGATCAAGCTACATTCTTTCTTGCTCACGTAGCATTTTTTGGTCCCAATGCTGCTTGCAGTCGCACCTCACTGACCTCAGAGGATACTCCGAAGCGCACAGGAGCAGCTCCGATACAATCAATTGCACACGTGAAAGTGGAACCACTATGTGAAACCGGTCCATACACACAGCTTGCTCTGAGGTCAGGCCATTGCCTAACCTTTTTTTTTTTTTTTTTGACTAAAAGCATAGACCAGGAAAGAATCCAGTTCATATGTAGAGTTTGGTTGTTTTGGTGGGACAAGTAACACTTTGGAGTAGCAAGCACAAACAATTTTTCCTTAAAGGAGTCAGAATGCAGAGAGCAACCACATCTGCAAGAACTGTGCCACTATTTTACAGCTGATCTTTAGAACGGAGCCATAATAACAAACACTTACAAAGATTAAACCCTAGTTTATAAATAACAAGATCAGGTTTCCAACGCGCATTGCCAAACAGTTGCCTGTTACTCTTTTCCTCCGCAGGGAGGTCTCTCTGCATGTTGCGGAGGAGGAGGCAGCGGGTCTCATTCGCACCGTGTGTCCGGGTTTTACGCGAGGACCCCAGCGAGGCAGTCGGCGCCTCGGGACCTCCTCCCCACCCGGGCACCAGCAACCACGGTGTGGGCCCTGCTGCTGGGCATTAATATCACACTCGCAAAACAGCACTGCGAGACGAGCTGAGGGAAGCCAAAGCAAAGCGCAAGGTGCAACGCAGGCTCCGAGGCCTGGTGATGCTCTCTGGCCACATGAGGCAGGCAGGGCTGCTGCTCGCGCCTGGCGGGACCCTCGTGCAGCACGTGCACTGAAATTGTCCACGACTGTTTCTGCAGTCCTGCCTCCGTAGCAAAGCTGATTAATGGCCTCGCTGGGTCACAGGGAGATAAAGAGTAACGGTGGAATTTGAGACTTGTGGCTTAGGGACTAGAAAACAGCTTTAATGTTTAGTAAGAAAAACGGCCTGCTGCAGCAAAGGGCCCGGGGGATGGTGTCAGTGCCGGTGACAGCGCCGACCCACTTAATGCTGCTGCCCAGGGCTGGGTTCCTGCGCGGAAGGGCAGGATGCTCACGCAGCCCCAGGGACCCTGAGAACACCCAGCTCCCCGTCCTCTTCTCTTTGAAACACACACTGGCCACAAGCACCACAGCTTCCTGTAACACATCTCCAGGGCGCCGCGAGCGGGGGAAGAGCAGGAGGGCACCTGAATTCACTGGCTTTGAAACAGTAATGTGGACACTCTGTTGGCGCCAGCAAATTATCGGAGGCTGCCATGGGAGAGAGGATGCGAAACGTGCCCGATTAAAATGCTTTGTGCAGTGTGACACCGTGGCGATGTGGTTGGCACCAGCGAGCAGGGAGAAGCTTGCCCTAAAACAGCGGCAGAACTAAACCAAGCCCAAGCTGACTGAAGCACAGAAACCTACGGGAAATCCTGCAGCACTTCCCCGGCATGACAAGCCACGCGCTGAGAAAGTCACAGAGGAAACACAGCTTTTAGGTGGCAACGGACATCAGTGTGTTTGGGGTTTTAGCCTATGCTTACTTGTCATTAATATTTGTTCGATATTTGTTATTTTTACGTTATAGCCCTGGATACTGCTTGTTTATGGCATCCTCACCTCCCCAGCTATAAAGATTGTTTTATTTTTACCTTCAATTTAAGCACTTGTGAGGAAATGTAAGGAATTAACGACAACTTTGGGTGTCACAAGTTAAAAAGCAATAAGCCTGAGACGAGCTTGATTCCACGGCACCATCTGCAAAACTTCTCTACTGAAATTGTATCTAATAGTACATAAACAGAGCTGACAAAGACCTTCCTTGCAGAAGTCTGTGCACCCCACAGATAAATGGCTGTCCCTCGTAGATTAATCAGGTATTTGGGAGAAACCCTTTCAACTTGTTTGGGAAACCAAATGTTGTGTTAACTAGGAGATACCTTTGTAAAGCACATGACCCACTTCAGCTCTTGTAAAACACCAATACTTTTGACTTAAACTAAAACACATTTCTTAATGTTTACAGGTTTGATAGCTTGCCTCCTCCCACACAAACATACATATATATATGTACACACACACATAAATATATAAAAGCTTAAGCAGTATATAGATTTTCTGAAACTATCACTATTTGGTGCTCTTCATTATTTTACATGCATCAAGCAGAGCGCAAGACTGATTATACGAAAATGACACAATAAATGATTCCTCTCTAAACACTGCAGTTTAGTGCAACAGTTAAAATTAGCGACAGGCTTGAGTTCTGGAGGCTTCATGCAAACGACTTCTACAGCGACCACTGTGCACGGGCACAGTCCTGTTTCCAGAGTGCTCAGCTCTGGCTGGTGTCTTTTCCAGTTGGCTCTTAGGCAAACTAGCTTTGTAGCTGGTAATCTTAGGGCACAAATATCCCTGAAGGAGACAAGATTGTTGCATGAGAATGAGTACATACTGTTAATTACATTTTTAAGATACATGTCCCTCTGAAAACATTATTTAAAGACATTCAGGGCTTTACAACAAGTAAATATAATTTTGTGAAATATAAATACAAGGCAAGATATTACAGGCTGTACTGATTACTGGTAGAGAAAGTGTGTATTGAATTACCTGGGATATGAGCTGGAACATACCACCTCCACGGTCTGTCACTCTTAATATCACTATCATCAGTGTTAGAAAATGGAAAAACAGAGTTGCTGTTTCTTTGCTAAACGCTGTAGCTAATAAAGATATGCAACAGATAATCCTCTAAAACACTTTTAAGCACAGACTAAATTTTATTATAGAGCTTATCCTCCTGACCTACTTGTTGCCTGTTTATGGTCATGAAGTCTTGCTGTGCTAACTACAGCAACTGCCACTTTGGAAAACTTAAGTTTCTCTCCAGTTTAATACAAGGCAGGGAAGCCAAGACCAGGTAGCTACTCAGCTCCTGCTCCTCTGGCAGCAGCTCTGGATCACTGTTTCTAGGCTTCTTTGATCCACACTCTTCATCCCAAGAATGCTCCTATGAGAGACAAGAAGGGAAGTGAGGGGGAAACCACAGTGGTCTTTCTCTTCCATTCCTGAAGGAGGGTGGAGCCAGATATACAGAGGACACTGGGGTCTCATTCT
Organism: Crypturellus tataupa; assembly: GCA_034781795.1. Classification (NCBI taxonomy): domain Eukaryota; kingdom Metazoa; phylum Chordata; class Aves; order Tinamiformes; family Tinamidae; genus Crypturellus; species Crypturellus tataupa. The sequence goes on along the minus strand of JAWLRI010000838.1, from coordinate 476,110 downwards.
TCACAGCTTTAGTCAATATGTCACCTATCTACTGTACCTCCAAATGTGAGTTTTGGAAGGCTAATGAGAAAGAAAAGGGGGTACTATCCTTGTGGTTCAGTACAACTTTGGTGATCTTTCCAGCTGCCTTTTTCAACACTGCATAATCCCTTTCCTTGTGTGGTAAGGGGACCTTACCACACAAGAAAAATCCTTCACTTACTATTTAATTTGTCTCTACTCTTCTAGCAATAAAGACGGGACATCTGGACTTTGTATCCACTTGGTTACTAGAGAGGGAAGAATTTAGTTGTGCTTTGAAAGAAGCAAGACTGAGTTGAAAGGAAAATACACAAAATACCCTTCCCTGATAGATCCTGCTAGTTCACATGATGGCAAGGAGACTCAAGGTTCTAGTCATGGTTAGAATTTTATTTTTTTGGACAGAACGAAAGTCCATATGCAAATCCTCTTCTACATCTTGGAAGAAACCCCTGAAAGTAACAGGGAAAGCTCTAAAAGGGCTCAGCTCAGATTTATCTCTTGATATAATGTAGCTATCATCCATTCATGTGGCCGTTTTCTGCTTATCACAGAGACTTCTGAAGTTCCAGGTGCTGCCGGTGTGGAAGGAGGATGTGCTAATTCAGCAATGGGGACAAGGCCAGCAATCATAACACGACAACGGGATGGATTTCTGTCTGTGGGGGAAATAAATGGTTTTGCAGAGCCTCTAATACCTACATGGCCTTCTGTGGATTTTTCTTCATCTTCCTTCTATACCAATCAAGCAAATTTGTTCAATAAACACTGATGACAAGAACCTCATGCTCCTGCATCTGCAAAGCGTGTGGCTCACACTGAAGATAGTATGGCCAACCCTCCCCAACAAGTTAGACACCTGCGACACAAAAGTGGTCTGTTCAGAGGAAAAATTCCTTGTGGGGAGAAGGCAAAATCCAACAATTCTTTATAACAATAATTTATCTCAGACTGGGGTACAGGAAGAAATCTACAGAATCTGAAGAGCAGAACTCGAAAGCAGGCAAACACAGACAGTGCTAAGGATATTAACAAAATACAGTCATGAAAGCAAACGAAACAGGATTTCCAAACAGCCACACGGCAAATGCCAGGCTCTTACTTTCCTGGCAAAGAGCCTGTGCTAGTGAAACAACTACATGGAAGCAGCATAGAGCCCGCAGGTCGGCGTGGGCAGCTCTGCTCTCACCACACTGGAGCCAGACTTCTTAGAGAGGCTTCGACCACCCTGGTCCAGGCAGACGGCAGCTCTGTGGGACAAGGCAACACAAAGAAGTTTCTCAGAGTAACATTTAGACCCGCATACATTGCCCCACACATGCCAACCTCCTTAACTTAACAGAAAACTGAAACTATCAACGTAAGTCACTTCCATTCATGTAAAAGGATGGAGAATCACTCACCTGTTTCTCCCAAATGACCAATCCCACCATAAAAACCCCAAACTCACCTTCGAATTTCTCACAGCAAGTCCCAATGTGCAATTTGATGGCAAGCTCAATCGCGTCTCTCAATTCAGATTTGTCTTGTCACAGATAAATTAGCATCATCCAATCTGTTCCTTGGTGAAATCATGAAATGCAGATACTTATGCTGTAAGATTTTCTGAAAAATTGACATTTTACCAGTCATAAATTAGAAACACTGTTATAACTTTGCAAAATCAAAGTAATTACACCCAGCAAACTGGATGTAGTCTATTATTACTTACTGTAATTCCTGTATTCTAAAATTACTTAACGTACTTCCAAACATGCAGATCACGATTATCTATTAAAATGCCAGGCATAAGTTATTCATTAACTAAAACCATTCTGTAATTTTATTGATATATTTTGTGGAGTTCACATATTTTTGTACAGCAAACATAACACTGTAGGCCACAAGAAGCTGCAGCACTATTGTTTAATAGCAGCAAGGTATATTTTATAATCAGGGTATGTGGACAATAAATAGTCTGTTTCTTTGGATGTGAATGTTTAAAATGAAGTTCTGCTGCAGCTTCATAATGTGATTGCTATTTTACAGAGCTTATACACAAAAATATATATGCAATCTTTTTGTCTATATTTTATACAAATACAACAGTAGTTTGTGAATACATTTTAAAGTACATATACATGATAAGCAACTCGATTTCCCATATCACAGGATAGCAAATTTTAAATGCAAGAAACATATACAATTTCAGTCTGGAATGCAGGGTTTTCTGTGTTCATTTTTCTCTATTTTTGACTCAAAACTTTTATCATTAAAACATTTTAGCATACAAGTCCAAACAATTTTTTCACTAGCTAAAAATATAATTTCAGCAATCCGAGTCGGGTTTGGGTGTGTCATCATTCCCCATATACTTCCCCAGTTTTTATCTAAAGTCAAAGGCTTTTAGTAACATACAGCATGTTCTTCACTCCACACCATATAAAAAGCCCACATTTTATTTTAACTAACAGTCATCTTCTACTTTTGTGAACAAGAGCTGGGCTGTCAGCGTTTAAATTTGCATGTCCAAAATTTTACTTTTGCAAGTGCATATGAATACATTGTGGTGTTGTACAAAGTTCATTAATGACAAATTAAGTCACAGTATAAAAATATATCATACAACTATAGGTCTAGTATAGTCCTTTTTTTCTATGGGTAAAAATACATCTGAATGAGACAGGGAGGTTTGTAGCACCATGAGAGGAGTTTTATCCCAAGTTACATTAGCAGCATGATCCAATATAACAATATTGCAGGAGTGTTTCTGAGGAGATAAACATTCACTCTGGTTCAACTGTACCACTGAAGCTTATACTGAAAAGTGTTTACATATGATTAGCAATAGTTCTGTGTCACTTCCAGGGCTAGATAACTGTTATCAAAAGACACTGCCTTCCAACAAAATAAGACACCCTTATTACATTAAAACTTTGGGACTCTCCAAAGACACTTTGAATTAGGGGGGCGATATTTTTGCTGGGTGCAATGCTGAGTAGGCTGTGGCTGTACCTGTACACTGGGAGGATGCAGGACGGGCAGCTACGTCTATGCAATTTACTTCCTGGCAGATAAGTACGTGTATTTCAGAGGCTTAGCTATAGACTGAGAAGAGAGGGGAGAGCTGCTAAACCAGTGTATGAGACAGACATAACCAAGGATGCAATCCTGCTGCCCTTGACGCTTATGGGCGCAGGATCAGGCCCTAAGTTAACTTCAGACAGCAGCATAGCGATGATAGGATACAATTAAAAAAAATCCGTGTCAGATACTGCATGTTAAATATTTCTGCAATCGTTTACCATCCGAAACTCCAGAGGACACAGTTTACAACTGGCGAGGATGAACTCCTTATTCTCTTTTTTGACTGGTATTCAAAATGGCAGTAGAAGACAGTGTAGTTTGAAACATGTAAACCTAGTAAAAACCATTGTAAAACCCTTAAGAAAGACACACTGGTTCTGTGCAATATAGCAAATTGATAAGAAAACACTGTAAAAATGTACCTGTTTAAAATTACAATGTCTACCATTTTGTACACAAAGCATTATACCAAAGGCCTACATATATGTAATCTAATGGCACTTGAAACAAATTATAATAAAAGGTTTTATAATAAAAAGCATAACCTGTAAGAAATTTTCTTTAAAGGTTTAGGTTTTCTTTTTGAAAGTGCTATATCTTGTAATATGTGTAACATAGAGGTTGACCAAGCTTTATTTTAAAAAATATTGGCCTATAATACATGTTTAGCTCACTAGGCAAATGATCCTGAAAATATGTACTCTTAACATTCATTATTAGCTTAATAAAGCAATCAGCTCTGGCTCATGTTTCAGTCAGTATATGGTTTTTAAAAACCGCTACTGCCAAATTAACAATAAATCACTCTATTCCACAATTTAACTACTAAATAAAGCACAAGCAACAAGTACACAAAAATATATATATTAAAACAAAAACAAAAACAAAACTTACTAGAAGTTTAGAAGTTGCACAAAGAGTGGTGCACGATCAGCCAGCCCTCCCCCCTCCCTCCAAGAGGCAATCTGAAATCTAGAAAACAGGGTTTAAAACACATGGCGTTTTAGTAGTGGCCAACACCGCCTTTGCCCAGGTGAGATCCGAGAGCACGAACGTGTTAATATTGCTTACAGTGCCACTCCGCTCCCGCGCGAGCACGCGGCCCGGCTCGGCGCCGCACCGCGCCGCCCGCAGCCCTGGCTGAATGAGGTTCAATATCTTGTCTGAGGTCCCTATTTCTCAAGTGAAATGAAATGTCGGTCTAACTCCGAAGTGAAATGTCGATCCCTTTTCAGGAAGCTAAGGCACTAAGAGAGTAGTAGAGATCCTGGCTACGTACTAAGAACGGGCGCTGGCAAAGTGTCGCTTGCCGTGTTCGATCAAGTCTAATCAGCAACTGGGACTGATGATGGGATGGCAGGGCCTTGCGCTCAGCGCTAGGGACACCCGTCAAATCCCCTCAGCTCCTCATCTGTCCCTCCGAGCACCCTGCGCTGGCCGTGGCAGCAAAGACTGAACTAGCTTGCAGCACTCGGAGGATTCCCTTCCTCTGCGCCGGGGCAGAAACTCCCCGAAGGTTTGAAACTGGGGACACGCTTGGCGCAGCCGTGAGGCGCCCGGCAAACAACGCGTCCACCAAGGCGGCGAGCAAGGGCCTCCCCTGCCCGGCAGCGCGGGCACCGCGGGCGGAGCGGGAGACGCCCCGGACACCAGGCGCTCGTAGGGGCTCCGTTCCACACAGGACACGTCCCACCAGGGGAACCGAGTGCCTTCACCTTCATCTCAAGCTGAGGCAAGAGCCCGAGAATAAACCCCAAGTTCCTCCTATGTGCATTTGTGGCTGCTGACTGAAACCAGAATTACATTCTATTTGCCTTGTGCTCTGTTTGTCTGCATTTTTCTTTCCTTTAGAAAGGTGACAAGAAAAAAAAAAAAGCAATATTGAACGAATCATTCAACTAAAGATGTAAGCAAGCAAGCGATCTGTTTCATAGAAACCAGAGGAAGCAGTCCTGAAGCAGAGCTAAAAGCCCACGCTGAGATAATATGCTCCTAAGCCCAAAATCTAGGAGTAGTTTGCAGAATTTGAAAAGGTATTTTCCTTATTAATACATCCTTATTTTAATGCCTTTGGAACACAAACACATTTATAAAAATGTTATCTTTCCGTAATAAAATTTAAATACACATATGTATAAAATAGTAAAACTACACCTGCACATCGCTCCTAGAATTAAAAAAAAAAAAAAAAGTAGGAGCTACTGATAAAACACTTGGAGCATAAGCTCCTTAAATGGGAGCAACTTTTGTGTCTGTGAAGTATATATTTAGTTTAACCACTTAAAACCTTATATGAATCCTCATTATTGTTTGAGAGATATTAATGTGCTCGGTTTCTATTTTTTAATTCCTTGTACAAAAATGACAAGGAAAAGGCTGTCAGTATTGAATTACAGCAAAACTAGTTTGCTTTCATGCAACACAGTTTTTTTGTTTGTTTGTTTTTTCCTCTTTTGGTTACAAGGGGTTGGGGAATAGACTATATTGTATTAGGTAAAAGTGGTGTAAGCAATATGCTTTTACTTCACTCCTAAGAGTCCTGTCTTTAAATCTTGGCAACGGGCGAAACGTCCCTAACCAAGTACCCAGGTGTAGAAAGCGTGATTAACACCTAACTTGTTGCTTAGGAGGACATAACACACCATGAAACACAACTGAAAAGAGCATTCCAATAAAAAAAAAAAAAAAAAAAAAAAAAAAAAGGTATTTGCAAATTTACATTCACTCTCTGACTGCACACTAGTACTGAACAGACAGAGTTCCTGGCTGGACTTGATCCACCCTTTGGTGGTGGCAGCTGGGAGAAGACTGATGCCTACAAGTGTGAACACACTACTGGAAGTTTCCTATGCAGTACTCTTTCTATGCTACTAAAGAGAAAAAAACAGCAAGTTAAGAATTAAAACAAAAACTGCGACAAAATATTCTGCATTACTAAATTACAACACTTTTATATTTCAAGATCAGCCATCGTTTTTGTTTGTTTTTTGCCTGTTTCCCTCTACCAGAGTCTTGAAAGCACAACACAGTTTCAATTTCAACTGGAAACATTTGTCATTTAGCAAGCAGAGATTCTCTCAAATTCCGTTAAATCATGGTTTTAGAAAATTAAACTAAATTTATTTTCTTTCAATATTTCTAACAGGCCACAACAATTTAAGCCAGAAAATGGCCAAATTACCTTTTATAATGACTTCAATACAAGTCAAATGTTATATATAAGTACATGTGTATATATGGACTTCTATATATACACACACAAGTCTTCAGAAAAATCTGATTTATACATCTATTTTAAAAATTTAGATTTGTCATAATAGAACAGATCAGATGTTGCCATTTGGGAAGGGTTTTCTTTTTTGGAAAGGGACTAGGGGTTTTCTTTCCCAAATCTTCAGGAATATGTGCGATATATGTTTTAACTGGATTATTTGCAGATATTAAAACACATAGATGGTAAAAATGGTAGTTCTACCACTGAAATCAGTAAAACAGAATGACTGATACAGTTGAAAACCTTTTTTAAAAGTATGAGTGTAAAACGTTTGGGAGGGATGACTTTCTATTGAATATTTTACGTGCATTAATTGGCAGTGAAAATGAAAACAATACAATGAGACTTTTTTTAGAAAACAAAGTAAACAGTTGAGAATAAACACTTTCAAAACATTTTTTAAAAAGTTAACTTAAATTTCTTACTGGCTTCATGAGATCGGTACTGTACAAAAGCAGAGAATTGATAATGTCTTATCGTAGGCACTAAGTTAAAAATGGTCACCTAAGGCATTTCTACAAATCGACAGTAATAAGCCAGCTTTGTACATCCTACTGGAAAGCTTGATGGAATCGTGGTAGGGTGGTGGTTGTGCTTAGACTGCTTGTGAAAGCTGCTGACAACGAGTGCAGGGACCCAAGACCTATACTATTGCTAGGATCTTGTGGATCCGGTGTTTGTGGCGGGAGTTGAGTCATAGAAGAATGTGCCTCCTCCTGCGTGTAACTCATTCCAAGGTTTCCCACTGAAACGGAAGGATTATAGGGAGGGCCATTTACAGGTATGAAGTTGAAGAGTTGAGAAAAGTCCAATGACGGGGCGTTTAGAGGTTCGCTAATAGAAACGGAGCTCTTGGAAAGGGAAACCTCCCCTGCCCCATCATCTAGTGGCCCTACTTGTGGATCCAGCCCAAGTTTTGATGAAGATGCTTGAGAATCCTGGGATGAAGAAGGCATACCACTCTGCAACTCCATTAAGTAACTTTCGATTTCCCCTTTTAATGGCTGTTCTTTTTCAGGCATAGAAATTGCGTATGAGGTAGAACTGAGCGGATATTTCAAAGATAGCTGGTGAGAAGGGTGGACAGACTCCATATCTATTGGACAAGGCATTCCCAATGGCAACGATGTGGCGACCATTTGGTGTGCAGATGCAGAACTCTGCATGGACTGAATCTGAGTATTGTAGAGATTTAATTGCAAAGTGTTTGTAAATGGCTTTGATGTCAGTTCACTGGAAGGTAAAGACATCACTGGAAGCAGCTCATCCTTAATAGGCACAGAAACGTTGCAGGTAAAGGGATCTAGAAGGTCCATTGGCTCTGTTTTGACCTTCAAAAGTTCTTGGTTGTGACTTTTCTTCATATGGCGCGTTAGGTGATCCTTCCGCCCAAATCTCTGTGCACAGTACTGACAGAGGAAGTCCTTTCTTCCAGTGTGCACTACCATGTGTCTACGGACATCCTTTCGGGTGTAGAACCGACGATCACAGTGTTCACACTGGTGTTTTTTCTCCTTCACTCCACCCGATGACTTGCCTGCGTGAGTTTTTAGGTGCTCCAGCAGCACTCCTGTGCTTTCAAAAGTCTGCAAACATACCTTACAGGTGAGGTCACCGCTTGTTGCAGCATGCAAAGCCAGGTGACGTTTGAACCCAAGCTTGGTATTGTAGTTCTTTCCACATTCTTCGCACTTAAAGGCCTCTTTGTTGGGATTGTGTGTATGTAGGTGATTCTTTAGGTGATCTTTTCGGTGAAACATTTTCTCACAATAATTACACTTGTGGGTTTTCTCAGGAGAATGAGTAGCCATATGCCTTTAAACACAGATATATTCTGTAAGTAATTATTTTGATCAAAAAGATACATGTGTTCATTTTTTAATGGCAGCTAAATACTATGCTAAGGATGCTTTGCAACAGAACCTTTTAACTGAAAGCATGACACTACACAGACAGTTTGACAAATTAAAATATAACAAAACATGAGCCATTTCTCTTAAATTGACACTTTAGTTTCTGCTGTTTTTTAGCTACTGCAACAGGGGTATACAGGCAAGTATGAAAGTACTTGTGTAAAAGTCCATAGCCAAAAGATTTTTCAGTCCATACTCTTTTCTTGTGACAATTCCTTATACAAATGAAAATTCTATTCTCATAAAAAACAAAATAAAACAAAAAACAAAGAGAAAACAAAAACAGAAAACAAATTAAGAAACAAAACCAAATACATTAGCTTGCAAACTTATGTACTCTAATTTAGAATTCTAGAAACAATCCCATGTCTACTTTAACCAACATATCCTCTCTGCAATCAGCTGAAGGCGTACACAAATATATACTTTTACAAGGCTTAACACGGCCAACATAAAATAGATAATATAATCTGAAAGATAAATAGAGTTTAATACCTTAGTAATTTGTACTTAGAAACAAAGGCCTTGGTGCAGTCTTGTTGTGTGCACTTGTAGGGCCTCTCTCCTGTGTGAGAGTATGAGTGAACCTTTAATTTCTCAACACTGTTAAAGGCCTTGTCACACAGTTGGCAAGGAAAGTTTTTTCTTGGTTTGGTTTCACCACGCTTACGTTTCCCTGAAGGGACTTTCTGGGTATCTCTTACTTCTGACAAATCACCAGGAATGACAGTGGCCATCGCAGCCTAAACCAGGCCTTCTTGTTGGACACTTGGGAATTGCCCAACTCCACTAAATGATTTAGCTTTAGATGGCTTCTCAAGTTTCATGTGGTCGTAAAAGAAAGCAAAAGGGGACTGGAAAAAAAAAATAAGAAACAACTAGTTTGTAACTAAACTTAAATTTTGAAGTTTACTTGCTATGTGATGCTTCTGAATAAAACTTAAAAATAAAATTAGGTTCAGCTGGTCTAATGTAATACCTGTAGGTTTCTTTACACTATTTGCTGCAACTCTTAAAACGCATTGCTCAGGATGAACAGATCCACATATGCCCTGAAATCACACCTCACATCTTTCCCCTCAGGCATTGATGGAGAACAGCAATCTTTCTGTCAGATTACAGGTGGCATCAAGCAAAGAACTTACTTTTGAACGTATGGTGAAGGCTTTTGGCAGCTTCTGATTTCAAAGGACTTAGTGCTGTGCCGGTGGTGTTGTACACACACACACACGCACACACACACATGCACATACACAGTTATCAAAATGAAAAGTTTTAAGCCCTGAAATACAACTACAGGTTTGAAAGTCTACAGGAAAAGCAGCACATACACATTTTGACTGTCTGAGGCGTGCACAGCTCATATTTACCCTCTCATTTTGATTACTGTATATATATGTATGTATGTATTCTAATAAAATGCAAACATTTCCAACAATTTTTAATGACAAGTGAAACCCCCCTATAGACTTCACCTCTAGCTAATAAATACCTGCCACGGGAGGCACAGGAATCCCGCAGCTGGGTGACCATCCCAGCCCTGGGTCCCGCCATGCTCTTCCCGCTGCCTTGCAAGGTGCAGGGGCTGTGGCCAGGGCGGTTTAGCTCAGCTCGGGAGGGAGGCAGGGAGGGAAGGGGAGCGTCAGGACGGCAGCCTGCTGCGGGGCAGGAGGAACCGCGCACCAAGCTCTCAGCTAACGGGGGTGCGTGACACCTGTATATGATGTGTTGGCAAGAACAGCTCTAAACCCGTAAGCTGGTAACATGGAGCAGCAACGTGTGGCTATGGGGTGCTGAACAACTTGCCATTGCTGGAAAATTGGCTGGCAGCTTGTTCAAAACACTTGAGCACCACCACTACTCTAGATACCACTGTGTGACCAGAGCCATCCAGCAAGGGCCAGGCCAACCACCGAGTCTGCAGCCGCCCCGCCATGGAGAGCGCCGAGGAAGACACAAGGGTGCCCTTCCGCATACCCGGGGACGAGCGCCAAACTGGCCCTTCCTTGGCAAAGCGGCTGCCCTGGTTTCGCAGGTGGCTCCGGCAGCTGCCGGCGGCCCCGGCGCCTGCGGGTGCAGCTGCTCGTCGCGGCCCGCGGGCACAAGGGCCAGGCCGGGCTGTGCGGCCGCAGCTCTCGTGCCGGCCCGGCTGCCCCCGCACAGCGCTGGGGACGCCGGCAGCTGTCGGGACAGGTGGAGCGAGAGCACCAGCGCGCAGCTGCTTCAGCCTCATGCCACCGCCATGAAGAAATGAAAAAAACAGAGAGGATCCTCCTCGGAGGCCGGGCAGCTTGGCGGGCCCGGGTGCAGCTGCCCGCTCTGACCATGGAGCCGGGGCTCCGCGATGCAGGACTTGAACTGCTCCGGACAAGGAGCCCGGAGCGGCATGAGGAGCCACGGCAATCGCTCAGGGCTGCCGGAGCCCCAGCACGAACAGGGAGGAAGCAGGGACGGGATAAGGCTGCTGTGGCTCTGCTTGTGGGAGCGGGGCGCTGCCTCTAAGATCTGCAGGTGCATTTTAGGAAAGCCTCAGACTGAGGTTTCCATTTGAAATGCAGATACAGAGTATGTCTTCGGGCCTCGTCCTTCCTCCCACCCATCACCTTCCCCCTGTCTTGCTAAGAGGAAACAAATACTGCCAGATGAAGATGGAAACCTGCTCCTTTTCCAAACCTATGACCTTGACTAGTGGATTGGGTTACATTCTTAAATCACAAACATTTTGGAAGACAACCTCCCCACAAGTTTTGTATGAAACCATTAAGCTTTTTAAAGACACCCAGCAACAGAAAAGGCATTTCTTTAAGGACTCTTATGATTTTAGCTTTGTCTCCGGCTCATTCCAACTCATGGGACGAAGCCTGAGGACAACAGTCCCATCAGTGGGAACATTCACAAGCCTTCAAAGAATCAGCTTAATTTTAGGTCCTCTGTTTTGAGCAACTTTCTAGTTCATGAAATAGTTATTTGGAAACTTGAAGACCAATTCCAAAGACTTCAGTGAAGCTCCAATGTAGTCAAAAGGAGGATATGATCCACATAAAAGTTGTGAGAAATTTGTAGATTGAAAGAATTTTCAACGTACACTTTAGCAAGAATCTGGTAATAGATTAATAATTTGCAATTAATAATTTCGTAATTTGTAATTAATAATAAAATCTGGTAATAGATTAATAATTCATAATTAATAATCTGGTAATAAACTGTGCTTTCTCACAAATTAACACACTGCTCTTCTACGCATATTGGCCTGAACATAGAATGAGTTGTTGTCCTAGACGATCCTCTTGTGACGAATGAGCTTTGGGGAGCAGGGATCCAGCTCGCTCAGTGCTTACGTGTGGTGCATCTACACCCACTGGCACCGGGCTCCAGGAGTCAGGCAGTCAGAAAGCACCTACTGCATCCCAAGCCGCCCCAGCCTCCCTGCCAAATCCACGTGTACCCTGAGAAGGGGCGGCAGGAGGTGCACCGAGCTGCAACGTCCGCAGTTTGCTCTAGGCTAGAGGGGTTAACGCGTGGCTGCCAGGTCCGGCACTCGGCAGCGAGTGGCCTCCGTGCTAAGCTGCATAGGTAGGAGGCACGGCTGAGGGGGTGCTGCCACGGGCATGGGGCGACAGCGCAGAAATGGGGATGCAGCTGCGGAGCCAGAGGCACGGGACCTCTGCATGGGGTTGGCGGCATGTAAGGACGGCAGGATGGGACAAGTGAAGCACCAGTGGGGCAGCCAGGGAGGAACTGAGCATGCATCAACGCACTGAGCGGGGCAGAGGCAGGAAAAATACTAGGCCATGCGGAAGGGTCATGTGCAGGGTGTGCTGTGAGGTCAGCAATGTTTGCAGTGGAACAGCAGGAGTAGCTGCTAAAGTTCGGACAACTTCTTCTGTCTCTTCTATATATGAGGATTGCACCTCAGGTGTGCGGCCATCTTATATTCAGGCCAACATCATGTTAGTTTTTATGTTCTCCAAAACTTAAGTAAGCTATTGTCATATTAAATGTAACACTCATGGAATAAGGAATTCCAATTCATAAGCAATTCCAGTTTTGTTTCTCTATCATCAAATTCAATTAAGCTGACTTTGAATTGTGTGTAAGTGTCCTTAAAAATGCACCATTCAAACAAATATAATGTAGATTCAACCTTTGACAATGTTTTATTAAAAACGTGTATGCACTATTATCTCAGTATTATTTCTCAACAGATGAGGTAATTAAGAACAGTATTTAACTCTGAATAGCAAATAACAACTCTCTTTTTCTTGTGGATGTATAGACTGAGCAATGGAGATAAATCTTAAAAAACACTGATCCTCAAATATTACACTTTCCAAAGACCAGCTGAAAGAATTTTATGAGTAATATTGCCTGTTTGTGTCTCAACATATTATCACTTAAAATCCTCATTCTTATTGGTGCTTTCACCACTTCAGGATGAATGACTATATGCAATATCACATATAGCAAGCACATTATACAAAAGCTCATACGTAATAGCATTTTAAAGAAGCATATACTTAAAGCAGGATTAAAGTAGCTTCTGTTTAATGCACACCTGATGTTTGCCCACTAAAGTCCTCAGATTTTGGTCTTAACCAGTTCCGCTGACTCTTCTTGGAGGAAACCAGAATCCAGTACTTCCCATTTTTACTGGTCTGAAAAACAAAAGGAAGAACGAACTAGACTCTAGTGAAGCAGCGTGTTCAGAAAGCCTGGGATGTGGCAAGACCAGGAATTGGAAAGAATGAGAAAGGAAAAGTTAAAAGGGATAAATCCATCCCATGCAGAAAACATTATATACTGTTAATTATAAACAGTATGAATCAATTGTTCTTGCATGATCAGTAGCAATTATGCACTTTAAGGATACTTACATCATTTCAACTAATGCTATGCTGGATAGTAACACATAAACAGAAAAAAAATTAGACAAATGCAAAGGAGCTTTCAAGAAAGTTCAAAAGAAAACACAATATTCACAGACAACAAATAATCTAGAAATAATAACAGAACACACAAAATGCTGGGCCCAGACTTGAATTCTTTACTCAGAAAGACTGAATAAGAGAGGATTTCTGGATTAGGCCCAACTTTACTAGAACCTAATGCCTTCATTCTGTTTAATTATACAGGAAATAGCAGCTTAAAAGGGGACCTGCAAAGAAAAATAAAATTAATTTTTAAAAATAATAAAGCCTCTTAATAACATACATGCTACAGGTAAATCCCAATATAGGGCAAGTCTAGGTGTGCCTGAGCAAATCCAGAGGGCCCTTCTGGAATTTCCCTTATTTCTCCCTTTTCTCCTCCACTATTCTTTGTAAATATACACTATGTCTTCCTTTACTTGCTAGAAGGCCTTCTGGATAACACAGGTATGCACTGACAACACATTCAGCACCTCACTGTCAGGGAGAGGTTCATCCCCTCCAACTCTTCAGGTATGTAAGGGCAAAACCCTAAAGAGAGTCCACACCCTATGCGGCACATTAGGCTCCTCATAAGTGGCGAGAGGCCTTGAAATGATGTAGTGTTCCCCACCCCCAGCGCTTTCTCATTTCCCATCCACTCATATAAAGAAGTCTTTATTTTGGTACAGAGCTCAACGTCGCACAGTTGAGTCTCTGCTGGGCAGCAGGTATGTGAGCGAACCGGCAGGCTTGAACACCAAGGCACGAGCACTTCGCAGAACCTGCAGGAAGCCAACTGGCAGCCAAGAACTTGTATTTGGGACTTCCTACAGCCAGGCAGGTGGTAGAGACTGCTCCGATACCCAAAGGAAAACTGAAACCTCTGTTCTCAACTAATATTCAAGACAGGGAATATAATTCTCATCTCCTCCTTTGAAGGTCCCAAGACCACTTTATTCTGGAGGAAAATGATGATGACTCCTCAGTTCCTCTCCCAGAAAAACTTTTATGAGTTACCCTATGATACCTATCTCAACATCTGTTATCACAACAAAGAGGAAAAAAAATATTATCCGGATGTTTCTACTCAAGTAGCCCATCGTAAATAGTCAATATTTAAAACAGCCACATAAATTTAATGAAGTCCTCATAGATTTAGTCTTTCCACTATTGGTATTTACAGAACATTTCCTGTTAAAAAAATCTATTTAAGATGTTACAATGTCTCATCAACCCTGTTGAACGTCATCTCTTAAACTCTTATGATATTCAATTCTCACTAGACATCTAAACTATCTTGAGCAAAAAACTGATGTACTCAGAAATGGACCATTAGAGGCGTGGAAAGACTATCATACCAGGAGAAACCGTAGCCACTGCAACCAGTCAATAAGGAAGGTAAAGGGCAGATGTATTTAAACACTAAACGGCATGAACAAGGCAGGCAGGAAGTTCATGTTGACTACCTGAGAAATAAGCAACATTGTAGTGCAGTGGATTCAGCTAAGGGGAATGATACATCCCTACAGGGCCATTATTAAATCAAAGAGCTTAACAAGATACATATAAAAGAAGAGAAGCTTATATGAATAATGAAAACATCTGTTATTTTGACAGAATTAAATAAAAACAGGAGATAAACCATGATATAAAAACAGGAGGTTCTTTGCAGACATAAACTATTTAGAACGTTGTCTCTTTTGCGCAGAATACCAGTATTGTCTGTTACAATTATAATTTTCAAATCACCCTTCTCAGAAGCTTTTGATGCCAGAAAACCTCTGTGGCAGAACGCTGGACAAAGATGTACCATTCCTTTTAGAGTTGCTTATAGCTATAGTATTACTAGCTTTCTTCTCAACCAGATAAGTTGGGAACAATTTTAAAGTTCAGATTATACTCCATATGAAACAGAGAAGCATCACACTGCAAAATGCACTGTCACAAGTACATGCCTAAAAACCCATTCAGAAACTCATATCAAATAGACTTCTGCTTTTTTGCTTCACAATTAATCATGAAAATTGCAATCTCATAAATCAGCTTTTGTATTATCTATGAGGCACTAGTTTTACTAACTGTCCAATTACCTAGACAATGTTACATTAGCCTGTACCAGATTTTATAACATCTAACATTTCTAACAGTCAAGGACAAACAAAAAATCCCTAAAGACCTAAGCAAAATCATTTATTCCTGCTTTTATTATTAAACAGGAGGAATACTCTCTTTTCAAAATCTGTAAGTCATCTCTGAGACTGAAAAATTCGCTGTGCTTGGAAATGTTTTAAAATGTGATTTGATATGCAAAGTAAAATGATAATTAAGACATCAAATGAACAGATCCAATGAACCTTCTCCTAGCCTGCATTTCACATTATTTTAGAGTACTCAGTCACAATAACGGAACACATCAGTTTCATGGTTATTGTCCTTCAAAATAAGACATCTATAATGGGAATACGGTGCCCAGTGCCAGCTTGTGTCACTGTCTTCTATGCAAAAGAGTAAATCTACTTTCATCTGCTGAAATTAATCTGTCTGTAAACCAGAATAATGGCCCTAGAAACATTAGTAATAATAGCGATGATAGACTTAGAGGTATCAATGGCATTACAGACACATCCTCAGTTTTAGATGTTTCTTTAAAGAAACAAAAGGAAAAGTGATTATTTACCCTATGGTAACTGTGATACTTTAAGAAGTGCTGTCCACACAGCTCCCCTGTGAGCATGTACTCACATGAACAAGACCAAGTTCTCTGAAGACAATAATGTCCATCCAGGCTGTGCCTGTGACCCCTCATGATGACTACGATCAATGGTGGAAGACCAGAGGACTCCCAGATTCTGCTGTGAACATCCTCAGGGCACCTAATGTGGGGTGCAGCAGCAGCCGCCCCAGGCTCTGTATTTTACCCGTGCTGTGCAGTGAGAGCTACTATCAGCTGCTTGGAGAAGGGGCAACTTCCAGCTTCACTGCCTGCTCCCACATGGAAAGAGTGACTGCAGCAATCCCAACAGCCCTGAACATGTGCTCCTACCTCAGGATTTTGGATGTGGGATGAGAGGGAGTAGACAAGGTTCCCTGTGCACTGTGTAAGGGACAAGGGTCCTAATTCGGCACAGA
This sequence comes from Crypturellus tataupa, assembly GCA_034781795.1. Lineage (NCBI taxonomy): Eukaryota > Metazoa > Chordata > Aves > Tinamiformes > Tinamidae > Crypturellus > Crypturellus tataupa. The sequence goes on along the minus strand of JAWLRI010000838.1, from coordinate 459,797 downwards.
GAGGGAGATAAATGGGCAGGAGTTGATGTTCTAACTGCAAGTTGGTTGTGAGGATGGGAAGGTGGAAACATGGGCTGACCGCTTGGTTTGGGGAGACAGATGGTGAACATGTGCAACCCAGGAAGCTGCTAATAGTGGTAATGGAGCAGACTAAGCGTGGGCAGCTCCAATCCAACCCGTCTCAAGTTTCCCACCAGTAATAAGGGGCAAAAAGAATGAGGGCCAAAGACCACTCGTGGAAGCTCTATTGAAAATGAGTCTGGATGAGCCTCAACTGCTATAAGTAACCACTCCTTTTCTCTGTGAGGTGCCTAGGAGTCAGAGCAGGAGAGCAAGAGTATCAACTGAGGTAACCTACTCTACAGCACAGCAAACAGGTAGCATGCTGAGGAACAGCAGGGGGACTAAACTGGAGGACAGGGGAAGTCAAATTGGACAAGGAGAAAGTGAAGAGAAAAACTGTTAATTAATGTAACAGTTTGCTTTGGAATAGAAAAGCCAAGAGGGCACTTAAACGCTACCTTAATTAGAGAGCAGCCTAACTGAATGAAAAACTGCAAAATTGTGCAAATGCCATCAGAATTAGCAGGCTATCAAAAAAGGAGCACCACTCAGTCTCAACCACAGGACTTGCTGCTTTCCCTGCCTCCCATTAGGCTATTTGGTTCACGGAAGGTAAAGATTTGACTCTGATCTTCTCAGACACTTCTGAGGGACCAACTGGTGGAAAGAGCTGAAGGCAAAAGGGGCAAACTGCTCACATCTCTACAGAAGAAAACACTAAGACATAGAGCTCAGAAAGGCTCAAAGATCACTCCTATATCAAGAAGCACTATGTCATACTGCACTAAGCAAGGAATTAGCTTGGAAAAGCAGGTCTTAGTTCCTCCAACCTTACAGAAAAATAGTGGACTTCTATAGCAAGAGGCTCATCTCAAAGTAACTGAGTAGACCAAGTCCTAGCTGCCAAGTGTAGGATTTCTAGAGATGCGGCTTAACTGAGAGCTACCTTCCTAAGAGGCGATCTCTGCTGGAAACGTTGATCCCATCAACAGAAAAGTCAAACAGATAAGAAAAATCTATGCTTAACTGGCAAAGATGTTGAAGTGATAATGATGTTAGGGGTGACCCTGCCTTGATGCTGGGGTCTATACGTTCTTGTCTGGCAGGAGAAGGGAGAGTACCAGGAGGTGTCTCTCTGACCTGTGCCCTGATACCCCTGAAAGCTCAAGCTTGAAGGAAGGGAGACATTGTTGGAGTAAGACTGTTAACAAGAAGACGGTCTTACCAGTGAGGCTGCCTAGGCCAGAAGAAGCTTGTACCTACAATCCCACAAAGTAGCATTTTACTTATTTTTCTCCCTGCTTTACTGTGTAATTTGAACAAAATCTGAACAGTAAGAAACATGTACACACATGCTTCTCCTCTAAGCAAAGAAGACACCTGGCAAGACTGTCTATAAACAAAACACTGCCAAATGGTAGGAGGGACAGATTTCAAATCTTGCAGACCTGCCTTTGGCCATCTTGGACTTTTGTATGTGAGGTAAAGAGAGGAAGGGAGCCATCACATACATTGCTTTATATTACCAGAGAATGAGTTGGTGCTTTTATAGCTGCTCTTTTCTTACAAGTTTATAAAGAGACATGAAAGAAAAAAGAACCAAGGATCTACTCAGATGTTACGGTTGTGGTGAGATAGAATTGAGAAGTGGATCAAGTCACTCGGTCTTTTGGATGACATATATTGTAAAAAGCTCAAAGATGTAGGTCCTAGTCCTACTGTAGAGCCATGTTTCATTTAAAGGAACCAAATAAATAAAATTTAAAAAGTCCTTTTTACAAGGCTGTATTATCTTGAACTTCAGGGTTTCTCCATAGAGTAGGCAGATGGGTTCAGAAGACTCTTTTTCCACAGATTCGAGTTCTAGTCTACAATACAGAGAAGCAGCTTTTTGAGTGTGGATGGATGGCAACAAGAGCACACGCAGACTGCAGGAAAATAATTTTTTTTAAAAAAGTTCAAAAACGCAGCAGGAGAATTGCCTATGAAAACTCATGTAGAAAAATGGAATGAGATGGGCAAAACAATGAAAATACATATCCAGTGATCTTAGGTATACATATAAGAATGACTTAAAGGTAATCACACATCAGACAACCCCAGATAAACTGCCGAACAGCTAAAACGTAATGAATTACCCCCATACTGAAATTAGAAACAGGCAATAATTCTCATCTTCTCTTAGTGACAGGACAGTACTCGTATCTTTTGTGTACAGAACAATGATTGTGCTGTGAAGAGCACTATCTCTAAGGCGGAAAAATACAAGAATTAAGATATTTCATCAAAAAATTTATCAAGGATTTTGTTTTTTAGGAAAATACCCACAAACAGGTGAACTTTCTAGAACTGCATATAATTGAGGAGAAAAAAGCCCTGATCCACCTCTTTCAAACTTCAAACTAGTGTCAAACATGGGTAGTTAGGGGAATGAACAAATTAAAATAGCCAAAAACACTTTTTCTGTGAACAGTAAAGTGCCACTGGTAAACATTTTTTTTTTTTTGGTAACATACATACTTCTTTTTATTTAAGAAAGCAAGCATCTGGAGGGGAGAAAAAAAAACAAAAAACACTAAGTTGCTGTGAAATAGTATTTGTGATATGAAAATAGTTATGTATATATATAGGCTTGCCTCCTAAATACAATATTTTTTTCATGATCATAAGACTATTTGTCATTTTTAAAGCTGTACTAAGGCCACAAAATCTTGGGTTACCAGCATGTTAATATTAGAAAATAACTCATTTTCAGCTGAAGTATTACATAACTTTTTAAGAATATTTTAAATATTTAAATATTTTAAAAATACTCTACTATGTTTTTTTTTCTTCTTAATTTTGGAAACATAGAGCATGAATTTATCAAAGTGTATTTACCATGACGTAATACTCTGTAATTAAAAAAAAAAAAAAAATGCTATCCAGCATCTTTTTGTGGGCTTTCCATATTTCAAATTATTTAGATCCATTTTAAATCTTGAGAGCTCAGTTTTGGTTACTAAATATTCCAAAGGATTCCTGATTATATACTAAATTGAAGGAAACAAGAGCTCCCGAGATTAATCCATCTGATGCTTGTGGTTTTATGGGCTTTTAAAGAATCTCTATGGCTCTGACTAGATGCTTTCTAAAAATTTTGGAGAGGTTGGGATACAAATGTTTGTACTGTAATTACTACTACAATGCTTAAAACCTCCAAACAGGCTTCCATATACTCCTAAATCAAAACAAAAGCAAAACAAAACAAAAAATCCCAAACCCTAAGAATAACTTGCATAAATCCATTTCTAAACTGATGATGCTTCTGTGAACGCAGCTTTTGATTATAACAAAACTTACATCTCGGACTGTGTCATTTTTATAATAAACTCTAATCAAAAGTAGGTTCTGTATAGATGTAAGTAAACATGACACACATCCAAGAAGGTGCCTATTAGACTATATACAATTATCATGATGATGAATTCATTGATATAAGTGAGAAACATTATTTTCCTTTTTTCCCTAGGTAAAGCAAGTCCTCCTTGGCATGTCTTAAAACCACAGGAACAGGTGTATTGGCCAGATTAAAGGTTCATCTAGCCCAATACTTTGCCTCCAGTTACAGCCATAAGAAGATACGAAGGGAGACGTTAGAACAGGTCATGAGCACCTCTGAATTTCTCGCTAATACCAATTCGGACCCCAGGAATTTCCAGGACCAGATGTGGTTTGTAATAATTTAGCAGCTCCCAGCAAGTCACTGTTCCAAGCAGCAGCCCAGGCTCCCCTTGCAGCCACAGCAGCCCCTAATACCCGCAGCAGCTGCAGAGGGGCTCCCACGGGGCGCCCCGGCACTCCCACCTCCTCTCGCAGCTCTGAAGCCAACTTCAGCTCTCCCAGCTTTACACGGTCGGGTTCTGACAGGCAGCGCTCACACTGTCCTCTTCCTTCCCCTGCGGCTCTCTGAGTTTGCAGATCTCTATGACACTGTCCTCAAATTATGGTCTCTCTAGACAGAAATCCCAGTTCTTCACTTCTTTGTATTCCATCTCTTAATCTGCCACTTGCTTATGCAAGTACCTACCCGCTTACGTTACAGCTGCTTACTTCTCTTAAAAGCCTGGAAAAGTTTACCTGGATTTCAGAACCACAATATCTTTATCCACGTTCTTGCCAATGTCTCCAAAGAACTCAGCCGAACCACCCAGCAGGACTCACTCACAAATGCTAGTTTAACTCTTCCCGAATAACCCTACCTACCCAGGGGGCCACCATTCTATTCTTTATAATAGTTTTTACCAAAATAGCCTGATAAAGACTTCAGATTTGCCTGGTATAGGCCTGTAGTTCCCCTGACCTCCCCCGAAACAGTGATTTTACACACTGCATTTCAGAATATTTTTCTACACCCACATCCTTTAGGAAGTATCATTTAAGTGATGGGATTAGGTTGTAGCTCATGACTAAACAGAATAGGAGGCTGGTTATGAGTTTTGTTTTTTGAGATGGAGTGCTGTTATTTGAATCATAGTACAAGATGTTTTTATAGTTTCAGTAAGGAAAAGGGGTTCTGGTTCTCGAGTCGGCCAGGTGGGAATCACAGTGACATTGGTGCCCCCAAGATAAGCCCTCACTCACATATTTTACTATATAGCATAACTTTGTACAAACAGCAATCTCTATTCTAGAGGCAGACACAGCTGACATGGCACAGAAAAAGGTAGCCACCAGTCACACCACTTTGTGCTGTGCTCATAATTTAAGCTGAAAGAGTAAAACTTACCAAAGAGCTCACTAATTTCACTTGAAGGTCTGCTATGCAGACAGCACAAAGGAACTGGCTGTGCTGGAGAAATTACCAGGGTGCCAGAAGGCGGGGGCAAGTTTTAAATAGCAAAATCTGTAAAATAAGCATGGACTAGGAGTCAGGACACATTGGACTACAATAAACCAACCACTGATTCACCATTTGGGTTTGGACAAATCCTCTATCCTACTTCAGTTTTTGCCTGCTGCAAAACAGGGGTAACACTCACCCCTCTGACTAACACAAACTCAAATGAGCAGGACAAGGTGGTGGGAGGAAGGGTGTGAAACACTGCAGTGGCACATACCAGCTGAAGGGAGGTTAGGTTAGATGCTCAGAAGCTCACATTTCAGACAAATACACAAGTCAAAATGGACAAAGTCACCGAAAGAAAGGAGCGTCCTCCTAGCACATATGCCACATACTGAGTTTACATGGTAACTCTGTGCAGCAGCCCAAGGAACGCAGCAGAGGCCCAGTCCTGCCCTTAATCACACAGTCTGAACAACACTGCCTGCGGGGGAAACGGTGACAAGGTTTAGCTTTGCCCTTTTTTGTAACCTCGGATTTTCATATGATTTATTGGTGCTATTGCAATTAAAATGCTGCTCCTGATTTCTCTGGTTCCTCTGCTCCAGCCCGCAAAGAAAGGCAGGAAGTAAGAAAGAAAGTCTAATTTCCAAGCATCAGCAAACCTTCTGATACACACTACTTGATAAATAAACTTGATAGATTACTACAACTTTACATTAAATAAAAAGCATCACATTACAAGATGGCCTTTGCTACTACCACTGTAGCTCTGATGCTGGGTGAATGTATCAAAAGACCCTACGAGCTAAAATGTAAAGAGTAACCGAAGATGCAGAATATTTAAGGTAAAAATGAAACATATACCCTGAGAGAGATACAACGGGTTCTGCCTTATTAAGCCTCAGGTAATACTCTACTATTCACATGCATGCGCACGTGTGTGTGAGACTGACAGATAGACGGAATTAAGAGAGCACAGAGTAAAGGAGAACTTCCAGGGAGGGGACAAAGCCCTTTTCGAACCAGTTAGAAAGTGCAGCGAAGTTGTTAGCAAGGGGCCTTCCAGAAACTGCACAGCTCGGTTCAGCTCACACGTGCCAGCTGTGTCTGCAAGACGATGCTAATGAGCACAGACCGAGTTTATTCGGATCACAAGGACTGCCCAGGGCATCTCCATGCTGCTCTGGCCTGAGCGCATCCTTCTCAGCAGGTGAGTGTAGCCCTGCATGTCTCCAGCTACCCGCTCAGGACTCCAAGCAGTTCATCACAGGGCTCTGCTCCAGTGTGTGCTATGGGATGCATGCCAGAATCTGTAAGAATTCTGAGATTTGATGTCAAGTTTATGAATAGTTAAAAGCAGTCATGCATAATTTACAGTTGCACATGATTGAACATAGCAGAGGGGGATGAAGCCAGGCAGTTAGTATCCAGAACAGTCACCTGGAGCACAATTTTTTGATTCAGACAACTGGCAATAAATACTACGTTCAGGCAGCAAACGTAGAGCTTCCTAGAAGTCTGCACAGCTTCTGTCCTGGAGCTGCACCAATAGAAAAATGATCCAAGAGCTCCCATCAGCCTGAGGAAATGTCACAACCGTGCAGACAGTCACCAGCCATCTCTATCATTAGTCATGAGGTAATGAGCCTGTTAATGGCAGGGCCACTGAGTCAGGAAGGTTCCCAGTGGCACAAGGAGGTTGCTCTGTGTCATGTCACTGCACTAGAACTCACAGATAGCTTGGAACAGATAGAGCTCCCAGCTGGCACCAAAAATACCTGCCCCCTATTCCATCCTGTCTGCACCTCCCAAACCCATAGGCACAGGACATCATCAGCAAGAAGGCATTTTTCTTCACAGTCCTACCACACACAGTATATCACAGTGAGGAGTCACCCATACCAATAACACCTCGTGTGTGATTAAAGACCTGTGTTCTCCAAGGCAATTTTTGTTCTCCACAGACCAAGACATCAGTGCAATGAAGACTTCTCCTCTCTTAAGCAACTTGGCTTAGTCTCTGCTTTCCCAATTCACAAACCTTCATTAAATCACAGAATCGGTTGCAAGAGACCTCTAGGAATCATCTAGTCCAATCTCTAGTCCAACATCTACAGCACATGGCACAGGGTGGCATCCAGGTGGGTTTGGAAGATCTCCAGAGAAGGAGACTCCACAACCTCTCTGGGCAGCCTGCTCCAGAGCCCTGTCACCTCCACAGGAAAGAAGTCCTTCCTCTCATGGAGGTGGAACTGCCTGTGGTTCAACTTGCAACCACTACCCCTCGTCCTGTCACTGGCCACCATGGAGAAGAGCCTGGCCCCATCCTCCCTACAATCACCCCTCATGTATTTGTACATGTTGATAGGATCCTCTCTATTTTCTCCAGGCTATACAGCCCCAGCTTACCTAGTCTTTCGAGGTCCCTTAACCATCTTTGTCGCTCTCTGCAGGACCCTCTCTAGAAGGTCCCCGTCCCTCTGGTACTGGGGAGCCCAGAACTGCACACAATACTCCACGTGCGGCAAATTAAATGATAGGAGAAAAGTATATGCAAGACTTTGCCTACAACAGCTGCAGACTGCCAGTGTGGCAGCATTCCAGAAAGGTGGAAGATGGTGACAAAAAGGATGGAATAAAAACATGGTCTTATGACTGCATGGCATGCATCAATGTTTCATGGGAAAAAATCTTGCAGGGAAGATGGAAACATGAAATGAAGATGCTTTTTTTGAGTCCTTGAGAATGTACTTCTTTAAAGTGCTTTCCAACAAGACACACCAGCTCTTTTTACAGCTCTTTTTACACTGAGGGAAAGTAGCTCTGCAGTAACAAAAAATCTGTAACAAGAACAAAGGTATGCTTCAGTTTAATTTTATTTTTAAAATCTTGTGAAGAGATAAGTATTACAATATTTTTGTATTTGTATTTAAGACAAACATTAAGGGAAATGATAGCTGAGGGTGCTTCCTGAATGAAAAAATAAAGAGCCACAAAAAACAAGGAGACAGTGCAAGGAGTGTTCCTCTAAATAATATGCACAAGATCCTGAATACTGTGAAGAGACATTTCTGATTAGCTCAGCTGAAACATTGCTCTCAATATGAAATGTCTTTACATTTTGCAAGCTGTTGATGGTAGGGGTAAATGCTTGACCAGTGTTTTGCTACAACTGCTTAGCACCTTTATGTCACCTGCTCCTTGTCTCCTTCCAGAATCACATAATCCACTTCCATCTTCTGGAAATCTCGAGGAAAACCTCTTTTCACAACTCTGCCTTTGCAGCCTCCTTGTGAGCTGAGCTGACAATTTCACGGTTCAGATCCACCTTTTGTTATCTTCTGTCTATCTTTTAGCTAATAATTCCCCTCTTCATATGGGCTGCATCATTACATGTGCTAAGAGAAATCAGAAAAATAAGATGTTACTACTCACCCTACTTCTTAAAAACTCTGTTTTAAAAATGCTATTTAGCTTCACCACATTCAAATTCTTTCCTCCTAAGTTTTCTTTTCACCGTGTTCCGTTCAAAAATGCAAGATGCCTTTCAAATTACTTTCACATATTACATATATTGTTATAGCTTTTTCTAGGACATATGTTATAGGGTGAGCTGGCTGACATTGTTTTAAAACTTGAAACGAGATGGCACAATTTGATCAGCGTTTGAATATAAAGGTTTTTCTTTTTCCTTAAAAAAAAGTCACCAGGCTTTGCATTCATAACTGCAGCAATTCTAACTGCATTCTAATCTCTCTCAAATTTCTGGGAGATACAGGGGCCTTGTTTATAAAGAAAACAGACAGATGGGGATAAAATATTACAACCTATCAACAAGTTTAGCCTCAGAGGGCTAGACGAGCATTTCCTGAAGAAAAAAAATGGGGGGGGGGGGGGGGGGGGGGGCAAAACAC
>JAWLRI010000838.1:425019-450895 GCA_034781795.1 Crypturellus tataupa | reverse complement strand
ACGAGCATTTCCTGAAGAAAAAAAAAATGGGGGGGGGGGGGAGGGGGGGGCAAAAAACCTCCTCCTTCCCTGTAAAACGATCATAATAGCAAACTACTTTATTTTTGTTTTTTTGGGTCAAATCTACAGCTCCCCCCTCCCCACACACATACTCCCTTTTTCACTCGTTTTCTGTCTCCTACTACACAAAACTTACCCACAATTAAGAAAACTCTGTAATACTTGTTCTATACACAACTCCACTATAAAGTTTTAAAATAGCAGGGCAGTCTGAAATTGAATCACAGCAAAAATTTGAGCATGCTTTTGTATCTGAAATTGCGTTAAGATATATAAACACTCTGTGCACGACTAGGGTTTGGAGCAGGGAGCAGCACAGCCAAAGCTGGAGAAGACTTCAGTTGGTGAAGAGCAAATGAGCAGAGACCAAAGAGCTGAGAAAGCAGGCAGAAAAGTGTAACTTATGTTTGGGACTAACTCTACAGAGCAATGAAAAGGTAAAGCTTTAAGATGACTGATGAAAAAGATGCCATTTCAACTTACTGGGGAGCAAGGGTAAAAGAAACTCAATCTGAAAAAGGCAGGAGCATGAAGTAGTGCAGTCAGGAGTTGTGGTGTTTGTGGGGTTGGACATTTAAGAGACAAAGCTACAGAACTTGATGCCACCAGCATAAACACCACAGAGGTCACTGGGAGAAGTTTGTCATCATTTCTGTTACTGAAGGACCCATCACATGGACAGAGGGCAAGGATGAGAGGTGCAGCCAAAGCAGGAAGAAGAAACATGAAGAACCTCGTGCAGCTCCATCCCTCCTCCAGGTCTGTGCCTCCCTGCGGACATGCCCTTCACCCAACTCCCCCAATCCCTCGCACCCTCTGTGGGGTGCAGGACATTCTGGGAGGAGCGGGGGAGCTCAGAGGCCCAAGCTGCAGCACCGCTGCAGGATATGTACCTGTAATGGTCAGTGGGCTGCGCAGGGCTGTGCAGGACTGCTCCCAGCCCGGGACCCGCGAGCCCCTGTGCAGGCCAGTGTTCAGGAGCTACCTCGGCAGCGTCCCTTGGCTGCCTCTAGAGAACTGCAGCCTTAGCAAACAGGGTAAGACAGCCCTGGGATGGAGCTGCAAAGACTTGGGCAGCGGGGAGAACTTGCTGCCATTCCCCAAGACATGGATCTCACACACACAGAAGAGCATGAGCAAGGGGAAGGAGGGAAAGAAACAGAGATACAAAGGAGCTTACACAGTGAAGATTACAAGATATTTTTCAGTAAACCAGGATTCATAACGAGGCAAGGTTATCTCAAGGAAGACTGAACAGAATTTGCTGTATTTGACACCAAGAATTTGGGGCAGGGTGGCACAGTGGGATACCTGCTGTAGCAGTTAAGCTCTTCAAGGCAGGGTATGGGAAATGAATGCACACACAGGAGGTGACTGGGGCACACATGTTTGGAGAAGGCCAGCAGGTGACAGTGTGTATGTGTGCAGGAGGGACCCAAACCTAACAGGAAAATTAAGAATTGTCTAAGCTAGAGCACCCCTGAGTTCAATGGCAGGTGGAAAAGCCCCTTCCCAAGCCAGAGATCTCAGAAAACAAGTAGTTTACATCCTGCTGTGAAAGTATTGGGCAAGGGAGCGTGCGGTACTTACCGGGTCGGCTTCTTCCTTCCATGGCTCTGTGGTTCATTCTGGGCCATGGCTCTGATCACCGCGTCCCAGCGCGTGCTGCAGCGCCAGGCCTGGCTGCGGCACCGCTGCTGCTGCGGCGCTCCGCGTGCCGGGACTCGCATGCTCCTGCTGCGGCACCGGGCACCATCCAAAAAAACTCACATTCCCGGATTTGGATGTAGAGTCTTTTAGAAAAAAACACAGTCCAGAGAATTTGTGATGTTGCTCAAGATTCCTGTTGTGTTTCTTGGTCTTCTGCTACTTCCTTTACGGTGCTTTGTGTTAGGTGATCATCCCTGGAGCCAGATTTAGGTGTGCTCTTTCACTGTCTTTTATACAAGCAGTGACCTGTAAAAGTCCGTCCTATAATGATTCTTATCTGGGTAGGGTCAGACATACACAAATAAGAGATGTGTGGCCTTCGCAGACTCTTCGTAACTGTAATAACTCATTACAACCAACTTGTTTGTGACAATTATTACAGAGAAGAACATCCTTGGTTGCCTGACACCACTTTGATACCATTTACCTCCAGCCAACATGGTCTTGGAGTAACGAAGGACATGGGACGTGCATAAGGTATGAAGAAATACAGTGCAGAAACTCTACCATAGCACTTTATTAGGATTTAGCTCACAGAAACCTTAGAGTGCACATTAAATCATGGCAAAATGCACTTACTGCATTTGCTGCATTTACTATAGTACACAGTCTTTCTTAATACATCCTTGGGAATAGAGTGCAGCCTGGACCAAATATGCCATAAGAGAACCTACCGTTCTTAAAAACATCCTACTGTAGACAAAGCCATAGCAAGTTGCTTTTGTTAATATTTCCCAGTGATCCACAGTCTAAGCCTTCTTTTCCACTATTTCCCTTTTAAGGCTACAAAGAAGCAAGTCTACCTACTATTTAAGTGAATACAATGCTTCCATATTTAGGAAAAAAAAGTAATAAAAAAGGATGTAAACCAAGAAAATACAGTATATTTTTCATACAGTTTCTTTCATTAGGGAAAATCTTTCAACATACAGGAAGAATATCATGCAGAAAGATTAAGAAAACAACACAACTTACTTGTCAACTTCTGTGTTTAAAAGTCTACTCTAATAGATCACAAATGTTTTTTGGCAACTGTAGCACTTGTTTTCAAGTGTGTCTTCTCTAAGCCCCTGAGGTGCCAGAAGAATGGGCCAGGTGAAGATACATTTTCAGATCTAGTAAACCCTGGTCCTCTCTCTCTCTCACGTGCTCCTCTGTAATTCTGAGCAAAAGGAGACAATATCTAGCACACATGAGCTAGCATATTTTTTATTAACTCCCAATTCTTGCTTAAATGAGGAGTCAAATCCACAGAGCTACATGCTGCCCGCCTCTCTGCCAAGCTTTCTCTCCCCCTGCAACCCATCACGGCATTCCCTAGTTTCAGACGTGCAGCTCTACCTGCTCGGCTATTCTCGACTCTCTGCTGCCCATCAGCAAGTGGAGCGATACCATTCTCCTTCAAGGATCTCCCCTCTCCAGCAGCAAGCCCTGGGCAATCCCTTCTTTCCTGCAGAAATCCATTGGTCACTGGGCTCCATGAATCAAGTGCTCGAGCCTTCTACTAGACACCCTGGCTGCTCTTTAGTTGCAAAGGATTGGACGTTCAGAAGGCACCACTACAGACAAAACCAGTATTTACTCAGAGATATCGTCAGCAATTTACAGGAAAATGCAACGAATGGGTCACATACAAATACTGAGGTGCGTCTGATCAGCTGAAGGACTTAGTGGCTAACTGGGTGTCTCGGTTATCTTGATTCACTTCACCTCATGCAGCTCCATCCCTCCTCCAGGTCTGTGCCTCCCTGCGGACATGCCCTTCACCCAACTCCCCCAATCCCTTGCACCCTCTGTGGGGTGCAGCACATTCTGGGAGAACCGGGGAGCTCAGAGGCCCAGGCTGTAGCACTGCTGCAGGACATGTCCCTGCAATGGCCAGCGGGTTGCGCAGGGCTGCTCACTGTTGCCTCAAGTGCCGCGAGGGCGCGACAGATCACTAATGCCAAGTTAGTCATTTTCAGTAACAGTCTCATGGAATTTTTTCCCTCTAAATAATCAAAACAATTGGTCATTGGACCTTATAAGGAAAAGTACCACACCAAACAGAATTTCATAAAATACAGCTGTTTTAACTTCTGAATTCTCTCCAGCGTATCTACAGCACCTGAACTTCAGGATTGTCTTTTTTATTTTAACAGGTAGACAAGATAATACTATTAAAATAATCAGCAGAAAGGTAATTTGGTTCTTCTGGTCGTATAAGAATGAGAGATGTTCACTCAAACCAGCACACAGTGAAATAAACACAAACACTTTCTTTTTAACAGCAAAGTATTTGCCTGTGAGGCTTAGTGCCGAAAGACAACACACACAGTCGCACAGATAATGCATTCGCACAAATGGATCATCCAGATTTATAACAGGTTTTTAACAGAACTTTGGAAAAGCAATACAAATCTTTTCGCAGCACAAAATGCAAACCAACAGAAAATTGAGAGGCTTTTCTCCCCTGTATCCTATAGCCATGCCCTACTACTGAAGCATCTGACAGCAGCTAGTATCAGGACACCGTTCAAGATCAGACGGACAGTAGCGTGAATTCCTATGTCATAACAGATCGAGGGGGGCAAACAGCCCTGCGAACCCCAGGTAGCAGCCTCCCACCTCTCCGGAGCATCCCTGGAGACACGCAGCCGGGCCTGCCATGTGCGCAGTACATGTTTTCAGACCTCAGGCATTGGGACACCTGCCAGCTCAAAACAAATATGTATACAAAATCTAATCTACTTACATTTTGAGTGGAAACTCTGTGCCCTTCAGATATAGTTTTCTTGTTGGACAGGATGAAGTTTCCCTGGGTAAGTCACAACTGAGCTCCCCCAGCAACTAAACATGCCTCCAGCTCCTTCCAAAATCAAACAGGAACTGCGAAGGCAGGAGCAACAGCGATGAACATGAGCAGATCATGGGAGAGGGGCAAAAGAAGAGCAAGGAAGAGGAAGCATACACAAATTATAGGTGGTTTATGAACAACAAAGCTCTCTTAATTGGGCAATTACAAGAGGAAGAAAACATCTCTCAACTCCATCCCGTCCCCTGCCATTTTACTTGGCATGTAACAACATTGGTTAAAAACAGAGAATAACGTAAAGAAGAGGAGAGGGTCTAAAAAGTGAAGTGAAGTAGAGCAGAAACAAGGTAGAAGAGCTAACGATGTGCAAGGCAACATTCACTGTTCAACATATTTGCATAGAGAGAAGATTATTTACAACCTTGCCAGGGTCAGTTTTCTGTAGGAAAAATAAAAAAAAAAAGGAAAAAAAAAAGAAAAAAAAAAAAGAACCTAGAAATAAAAAGCATCCAGAAAAAAAAGAAAAAAAAAGGCAATAAAATCCTTACAAGGCTGTCCTGGCTTTTATGGATAAAAATAAACAAAATAAAACCCCAAACAGTTCACTATAAGGATGAATAAAAACAAATAGGGACATATCTTGACAGCACAGAACAGAAAATAAATAATCGTGTTGCCTTTTAAAACAGGTATATTCCTATCTAAAAGCAGATTACCACCAAGTCTGAAATTTCATATAGCACTTGTTTCTGTGACCTATGAACTTTCTGTTAAGAAAAGCTAAACAACTAGATAAATTTTAATACAAGATCTTTGCATTTGGACTCTGCAAGAACATTTTCACCGGCAGCCTTTTTTCCTACCGCTAACCAATCTCTTAAAACACCGCATCTACTAACCCTCTAAAGGAAGCGTGGTCAGGCTTGCACCGACAAGAGGCGCGTGCGGAGCGGGGCCGGGGCGACGGCCGCCGCTCGCCTGAGGAGGGTTTTCACCTCGCGGCAGGTACCGCCACGGCCACAGCTCACACACAGCTCGGTCTAGTGCCGGGCAGGCGAGGCTGGCGCGGACACGCGGGCCGCGATGGCAGGAATAGTGCTGGGGAAAACGTCTGCTGGTGGGCTAGGGACAAACTGCTCAAAAAGAGCTAAGGTTTGGGGGCAGAAGGGCCAAGTGCTGACAGGAACAGGTACAGAGGCCTCCTGATTTCAGCGTGCCCCTGTCTAAAGTCATTAGCTCCCCAAAGCAGGGAGGTGCTCCCGGAGGGGTCTGCATCTTACAAAAATGTAGTTGTTTTAGAGGTGCTTCCATATTCAATCAGGTTAAACTAAACTCCAGTGCTTTCCCCTATCCCTTCGCTTCTCCCACCAGCAATCGTCTGACTACACGGTGTACCAGGCTGGAGTGCTAAAGCAGTGAAGAGTTAACCCTACTAAAACTGGCATTTGTTTCCTCCCAGTCTAGGTCTCTGGTCCCACTGCAAGAGAAGAGGCAGCTCGGGGAAGGCAAAAGCAGGGTCTACTGCAGCCCTAACTCAAAGCGCAAACCGCCAGGAATCAGCACCTAAGGATTCCCTAGGGTCTCTTGGCACCGGCCACATCGCATGCCAGGGCAGCATCAGGCATAGCAAAAACGGCAGTAGCTGTTGGCTGACCCGGCACCACGCCTGGCTCATGAGCACACCTGCCCGGAGCGGGGCAAGGCTCAGACCCCACGGAGCAGCCACGGCGAGAACGGACCAACCTCTGTGGAGCGTCACTGCACTGCGAGGTGCCCTCACCTTCCGGGGATGTCAAGAGTATTAACATGAATTTAGTGGCTCATTTGTCATTTTATTGAGTAAAATAAGCTTGGTCAGTACTAGGTTACCAAATGCCTACAATGAATAACTACTAACAACATAGAGAGGCAGTGGGCAACTGTGTGAAATCACTGCTCCCAGAGCAATGACCACCACCTTTCATAACAAATAACAGAGCTATATTCTCATTTAATGGGAAGTGCTGCTGACGTGTGATAAGACTGAAGAGTCTCAGAACAGCATCAAATCCAAATAAATATTTCGCCCGAGTTCATTATTAGAGTGGGAAAAATAATAGCACGGCCTAAAGCCTGGGGTACAAAAGAATGAAAAAATGAAAACATAAAGGTAAAATAGAATAAAACAAAACTGATTTTTAAGAGCTGAATTGAGTCAAACATCCAACTCCTTTCTTTGAAATGATAACATATTCTTTAGACAAAAGCAGCACAAGAGCTCTGGTCTAACTCAGTAAGAAACGTGGTTACTACTACAAGAGAAGTAGTTTGTTGAGCTGATGTTGAGGGATTAGTTCAAAAACCATAAAGCAGGAAAAGCAACAGTTCAAGAAGAGATGAGAACAGATTTCTTTCTGAAAGGTAAAAGGATGTTACTTTGGGAATTTTGCCAAGATTTGTCTTCAGTCTTTTTTGAGTCAGTATTTTCATTTATAATTTTTTATGCCCTTAAGAGAAAAGTATACAATCTGTGGAAAATACAAAACTAGGAGGCATCAGCACAGACTGAAACAACCTACAGGAAAAACTGACAAATGCCAAGGCCAGCTGCAACAGAAGAGGGATGGAAAGTAGCTATGAAGGACAGGGTAGCCCACCTACAGACAGTAATTTCTGCTGAAAGAGGAAGACTCATCACTTGCAAGTAACAGAACAGGAAAAAAAAAATCTATCTACAATCATTCTATGAGCAGCTAATATAGGTCACTAATGAAAGCTCGCTGAGAAAAGAAGAAAACATGATTTAAAAAAAGTAACTCTATTTCCAGTGTGAAAAGGAACAGAGAGGTGCCATAATAGCAGACTAGCAAGATATGGCTGAAAACACCCTGTAGAAATGTAATATGTATTCACAAAGCATTTATTTGGTGTATCACAACAAAACAGCTGACAAAAGTCATAACAGGTCTTAATAAATACACCATAGAGGAAATCAGCAGGGCTGGCATAAAGAATAAATGCAAGTTTACTATGACTAAGCTTAGGCTGGAAATAAAGAGGATTCCAAACAAACAAACAAAGTCTTTGCTTTTAAGTATGCACGCCGAAAGATAGGGATGTGAAGAACGGGAAAATGTAATTTGTTTGCAAGTGGATCCAAGCAAGTTTACAGACAGACAGATATGGGTAACAGACAGGGATTTGGCTTGGCAGCAGACACCAAGTCCCTGGCCTCTCATCAGAGCACAGTGATGGTCCCCCCGGGGCAGCCAGCAGTCCCTGCAGCCGGCGCCCTTGCTCCAGCAAGAGCCAGCAGCAGATCCCAAGGAAGCACCATGCGACTGGGCAAGCACGTGGTAGTGGGAGAAGCATCATCATTTGTGGTTTGGGTATTTCCTGAGACAGATGGATTTAATAGCCCATGGCTAGGAATTCCACCGCGTCGTTACACGTTTTATTAATTATCAATTTATTTTAGCTTGTTTTGAAGCTGTCACCTGCTATTCCTCCTTCCACTCAGTGAATGATTTTGTTCCTTGCTCATCTCATCTCTACTGCTCACAAGTCCTCTGCATTCAACATGAAACTTGTATCCATTTTCCTTCAGGTAGTCTCTTTTCCTTGGATGGAAGCTGTTTCATGACTGTGAGCATATTTATCACTTTGACCTGTATTTTCTCCTTTTCAGATATATCCCCCATGGCAAGACCAGAACTACCTATGGCATTCGAGACTGAGATGTATTCAAGGCCCTGACACACCATGGACTGTTGCCTGTTATTCATTTCCTAATGATTATTGATATTCACCGAGTTCTACAGAACAGTAAGGTTGATACCTACATTGGGCAAATCATTAGAAACTTTAGAAAGAATAGGAAGGGATCCATGAATAAATACAACATATTACTGAAGAGACAGCTCAACTGTCTCAAGGAAATCAAGGTCCACAAGGAAGTGTAATTCCCTGAAGGGGAACATGCAGATAAGGAGAAGTGCTGAAACGCCAGTGTAGCTGCGCTGAAGCAGGTAGAGGCTAACAGATGAAGGTGAATAAGCTCACAGGAATTGCCTCTTCCAATAAAAGGACCGGAGACATCAAACCAAATTACTAGAACACGGGTTCAAGAAGAAAAGATGTCGGATCTTCATGTCTTTATGCTGGGGAACATCTTGCAAAAGGGTGTTGAGACACTTGGAAACTTCCAGAGGCTCAAGAGATCACTTTGAAAGAACCCACCACAGATAGCAAGCACAGAAGCACCGTGTTTGGTTCAGGAAACCCTCGACCAGCAAATTATTAGAGACTGGGAGATTACTCTGGGAAAACTATCACTACAGGCTTGCTTTGCTCCTGCGCCTTTCACCACACGTTTGTTTTCACAACTATCAGAAGAGAATAAAAGACATCAATACGTACACAACTGTAAGTGTGATTATTAAAAAAAAATAATCACAAGAGCCACGCGCATATAATTTCATCAGCATTTATCAGGCTAATTAAACAGAGTGGTTTTCATCTTGGGCCTCATTTGGATTGATAAGACCGAAGATAATGGTTCTCTATCAACCTTGATTTTAAAGCAGGAAAATAATTCCTGCTTTAATTTACACAAGAACCAACACTGCTGGCAGTGAGTTCAAATGCTAACTGAAACCCAGTGTATTTTACTACTAGCAGAATTAGTAGTATCGTATTTTGTTTGGCTGTCTGATGCTTGTCAATGTGAGACAATCTTCTCTACAGAAGAAAACGTAAGACTTAGCCAAGCTGCCATCACTTGGGCAGAAATCTCACAAGTTAGTGTCTGCTTCAGTGCTTTGTTTCTTTACTTTTACTCCTCAAAATATTACATCCATTAAAAAAAAAAAAAAAGGTTAAAGTTGAGAGGGAAAAAAAGTTAGCGTCAAAAAAAATCTGTCGGATTCTATTATAATAGAGCTGTCCTTCAGGATGGTGGCTGGGAATTAGATGTGGAGGGTGGTAGAATTGTCATTCTTGTGAAATCTACCCAAATCTGGCCAGCTTGCGGTTATTTATTCTGCAACTCTCTTCTTCCACTCAGAAACGAATCTTTTGTGTCAGATAACTGAATGCTGTCCTAGATAACTAGATTCTTCTGAGTCTCAACTAGAGATTCTCCGTGTCATTTAAACTGAACCCTGCAGAAACAGCGAGTCATTTCCTGGGTGCTGGGCACAGCTCTCCGGGGAGGGGTTTTCTGCAATGCCAAACGGAGGCCGTCGCAGTGCGAGTCAGTGAACGCTGGGCTCTAAACGGAGTAGAAAGACATTGGCTTTGAGAAATAGGCCTGGCAAGCTCAAAACAGGTTCTCTTGAGAAACGCCACAGCAACTTGATTCTTAAAAACCAGCCCTCACCAAACCGCATGGGCCGTTCGCTTGGCTTTCGCGCACGCGTGCCCGGCGGGCTCTCCTGGTCTGCTGTTGAAGCGCCCGTGGCGCGAGCGCCACGCGGAGCGCGGGACAGCCGCGTCGCGAGAGCCACGAGGCGCTCCGAGCGCCTAGGTATTTTACAAGGGTACGCACCGGCTGAGGGGCAGGACTTCTCCAAGTATCCAGAGCCTGAGGCAAAACATCAGAGCATACCAGAACTCTGTATAAATATGTTCCATTGTCAAGATCCATGTGTAAGTTTCCAGCCAGCAAACCGGCTTACGAGCTCCCATCTGCAGGATGCATCCAGCTCCAGGAACTAGCATCCCGCTCAGCCTTTTCCTTCAGGCATCTAGGGCCCGAAAAGCAGGATAGCCTAGGAGCGCACATGGCAATGATTAAGAGCAATATAATTTGGCTTCGCCTAAGTGAGAGGCAGTTGATTTTACTATTTGATACAACAGCAGTAGCACCAGCCACTGCTGTTTAATTAACACCCCAAATCAAACGGTCTGCATGTACGCAACAGCAGCAGTTTGATTCATCTCCCCCTCAAACGTCTCTAGCGTTCTCTTTCTCCAAGCAATGCTGCAAGCTGGTTGGGGACAAGTGCTGGACGCGTTTGCTTTTTCAGGCTCTAACACACTCGCTCCTAAAAATGGATACTATTTTTTTTTAAAGGCATGAACAAAGCAACACAACTCCTAAGGCCTTCTTTAGTTCTGTTTATCCTCACACAGTCATCACTGCTTAGAAACAAACACTCGTCCCGTCCACCGCTCTCCCGTGAAAGACACAGTATCTATAGTTACTGGAGAAGAGGGCTTCAGTTATGTAGGCCCGGAGCCTTGCTCGGCTTTATTTTTATTTTTAAGCTTGCCGCAGAAGGCCTGCTTCCTCACAGGAGACCACAAGCAGGATTTCTCTCTTTGCAAAGGCAGCTACTGAAATTCTGCCTCGTCACTGGGAAGCTCATCACTCCCTACAAGGCTCTGACGCCACGGTCACAACCGAAACTGAGGAGCTGAAGCGTCGTCTCCTCGGATCAGCTTCCGACTTTCAACCAATCTGCCAGATCTGCACTGGGGCGAGCGCAGGGGTGGGAGTGCAGCTCTCGCCCTCAGGAACGCCATCAAGGAGCACGCCATGAGCTCCTCAGAAACAGCCGGCAACTCCTCCCCAAACTCTTTCTTTCTTTTCTTCCTTCTCCTTTTTCTCAGCTGTAGGTCTTCCTGACGCAGAAAGCGCATTGGGCAGGTGGCACACATGATCACAGAAACGCTCACAGAATTCTGAGAAGGACAGACCCGGCCTTAGAACCAGTCTCAAATTCAAAATATTCTTCAAATTTCCTTTTTTTTTTTTTTTTTTTTTTTTTTAACAGCCCTAAGACGGAAATGCAGTGATGAACCCAACCCCCCCCCCCCCTTAAAAATGGCGTGGCAGGGGGAGCAGGGCAGAAAAAAAGACTGTACTAAGATATTTCCCATTCATGTCATACTCTCCTGTTCCTATCTGTTCCCTAAAACTTCCAGGGTAAAGGGAGCAATGAGTATGAGATATCCTTACGGACTGGCTGTTTCCCTTCAGCCATTCAGAAATTGAAATCATTAAAGAAAACACTGCATTTCTGGCTACATGTAGCTTAGGAGCACTCCTCCGTGGGAAGCACGACAAGACACTTCCCCTTTGGCTCGGTGGGGATCAGCAGCACAAATCTGTGGCTCGAGTTGTGGGCTCAATACCTGAGATGTAACTCTGAGACGTGCAAACACCCCGGACAGAGCCCAAGCCCTCACAGATACCTGCCCAGGACAGCGTTTCTGCTGGGTAATTCTCCCAGCTGTGCAATTATGCAGGTCCGTCTTTGGTCACAATCTGCTGGCACTTTACCTATAAGCTATTTATCAACATACAAGTATCTCCCCATTGCCTAGTTCTTGTATGTCACACAGAGGCATCACAGCAAGCAAGTGCAGAAAAAAAAAAGGCAACAATTTTTTCTTTTGCAGCTGATGAGTAATGTGCGACCGATAAACGATGAAAGTAGAGTAGGAAAGAAGAAAAGCAAATTGGTACGGGGATATAGTACATATTAGAAAAGTAGTAAGGAAAGACTCAGAAAATGGTCAATCAAAATAAATAAACAAAAAACAAGAATTCTATGAATCACAGATTTCAAAATCCTAATGAATAAGAGACTTACAGAGAAATATAAACATATGCAAAAATAAAAGGGACAGATGTACAGGATTTTTTCACAATGTTATTAAAATAATAGTTCATTTTGAGAAGGCATTTTGCAGATGCGCTAACAATTTCACAAATCCTACTTTACGTTCTTCTTTTTATCTTTGGGATACAAATGCAAACTCTCAGTAAGGAAAGCTGCGTGAACTTGGAACAAACATGAAAGTGATTAACAATACAGGAAGCAAGTCATTACTAGACAGCAAAAGAGAGAAAGTAGAAAGCCAGGGACCCCAAAGCAGACGGAAAGAAAAACAAACTGTTTAATCTCTGAGAGGGCAGCGGGATACAGTGAGTAACACGAGGGACACACTCTTCTGGTATTCTTGCACTATAATGCATTTATCAAGGGCTTGACCTCCCGTCTGCCTCATTTTTTAAATATAAAAACTCTTCTTCAGTAAATACATTCTCATCTTTAAAGCATAATTCTGGTCTGAATGCTGATGCTAAAAATAGCACCAAGGAGCTCTATATTCAGGTCTTCTTGATTTCTGTATCAATTTACTTGATCTCAACAGGCAAGCTTACGTCCTTTGGTCCTCTGGGTTGGAACTTCTTACAGAGTTTACTGCTGCAGAGGCATGTGACAGGCTCACGGTTTTGAGTTTATACTCCTAACTGCTATTTTTAAAACAATTTGTAGCTGTAAATATACAAGGCAAAGCATTCATACATGTTTAGCAACTTTCTTAAGAAAGGTAGGTACCCAAGTTGAAAAAAAAAAATTATCAAGGAGACGCAGGAAGAAATAAAAAGAATACATATTCCACTAATCCATACTGGCGTGCCAGGAAAACTTAAAGACAATTTGGAACAAACTTCACAAATTCTTACAATTAGGAAATACATGAGGAATAACATCATGAATAAGTCTTCAAATTAGCAAATGACCAACAAGTAAACGCGTTGCCAATTGCAGTTCAAATCAAAATACTTCATGATACAAACATATTTTTAGTACTTCTACAAATAAATGAATTCTTTGGAATAAGATTCTTTACTCACTAACATTTTCATTTTTTCCTGCAGTGTCAGAAACAGCCATTTCAGGATGATTTTTACCAGTCTGCACATTTAAAGGGACAATTAACATGTAACCACATATGATGTTTGAAAAAGGACAAAGACCTGCTACGTAAAATCCTGAAAAAAAAAAAGTTTTTGTTGGTGGTGGTGGTTTGTTTGTTTTTTTCCCCCCATTTTAAAAACCATCTAAAATAAGAACTGCACTAACCTGATGACACACTTATTTACTATATTTTCTTATGCCAGTTATTCGGCTGCTGGCTGTAACACAACTTCATTTAGTAATAGCTTGGACCCTCCGTACGGGAATGTGTACAGAGTGGCTCTCTAATCTTGCTGCCCAGCTGCTAAGACAGTCACATGAGTCACTTGCTGCCTTTAGAGCAACACACACCACTTGCTGAATTTAGAGACATTCTTCTTTTCTGCATTGGCCATACATGTAAATTGAGTAACAACCTATGCTAATAACACACAAAACTCTGTTTCATTTTTTTTTTAAATTTAAACTGGTGAGTCAAAGAATATATTACTTTACTAACATAGTTACCAACCCAGCTCCAGAGAAGTGATTTATGTCCTGTTTTAAAGCGTTATCGTTTTCACTCAAGTTAGGCTAACTTCAGGAATTAGTTCAAACATAAGCAACCCCAACTAATTATTCAGTGAAAATACAGCCACAGAAGGATGAGGCATCCTGTCTGCCAGGAAGACTGGGGGTACAGCTTCAGAACAAAACAATTTATAACAACTCCTTCCTTTGCAGGGTTTCAAACTCTCACTGTTCGGAATACAACCTTACTCCTCAGCCTATTTAAAAACAATTGCATAAAGATTAATGTAGTTACTTCCCTGCCAGACTGCGTTCTATTGAAAGGTAAAGTTGTGTTGAAAACACTCTTTCCCATGTACTCTCTGTCTCTCGTTTAGAGCTATTCCTTGCAGATGGCCCATACGCAAGCAAGCAGCAATACAACACGTTGTGCTACGGTTGTACTTTTTCCTAGGCGACTCCGGTAACAAAAGAACCAACTTCCAGTTCGAGAGCTAAAACCACCAAGAACCACAACTCTTAGCTTATACTAAAGCATGCTGCTCCAGTTCAAAAACACAGCGGCCCAAATTGCAAAAGGCATTTTAATATGTCACTAAGAAACGTATCAAACTTAACCTAACTCTTAGTTTCAAGCAGGGCCAAGTTTGCCTCAAAATGTTTTCAAACTTCTTGCCAGCTGCAGATCACAGTAGGTAATGGCCCAGCTCACCAGTCAGGCAGCAGCAGCACTTTCCAGTTAAATAGTCGAACCTGTCAGATAACATTAAGTGGAGCTCCGTAACTAGCCAGAATAGGGTACCAAGTCATAATAACCAATAGCGTCTCTTATGTTGTAACTTTTTGCATTAGCATTTGTAAAAGTAAAGGAAAATGGTTATCGCTTATCCTGCAGCAGAGTTTGCACCATTATTCATCTAACTGGAGGCATATTATTTGTCTTCATCTTTAACAACTAAAAGATTCTAGTCACAGATGTGCAAAGCAGCAGCCAGCCTGCAGGCAAATGTCAGCCTGACACAGACCTCCATCCAGTGCTCTTACAAGGATTTCTGGAGGCAGAAGACTTGACAGAACTGTATTTACCAGTTGCATTTGCTGTAGTCAGTACTACTGTTTGCCAACTTTGCCTGACTCTTTTACAGAACCTGGTGTACAAGTGCAAAAACTGAATGAAGAAAATGCAACTGTTAAAAACACAAAGTGCCAACAAAACTCAGGGCAAGATTATCCACTGAAACTGCCACTTCAGATGCATCTGACACAAATTCTCACCCTTCTGTCCTCCGTCTCTCACATAATCAGTAACAAACTCCTTCCACATATTTGGTTACCACAGCATAATATTCTCTATTAAAATTAGGAATTGCTACCCCCTCACACACACATGCTCAAAGAAAGTTTTTGCATGGCCACTTTTTAATCAACAACTTGTCTCAAGGGTCCAGATCACTTAAAACAGGCCAAACCATACAGAAACATAAAGCAGTTCTTGGGGAAAAAGGCTACAAGCGGGTAGCACACATACTATACGTTATATTAAAGAAGCTTCCCTCCTTAAGAACCAAAGCTCATGGATATATTTCTGTAATAACTTGAAACCCTTCAAATGGACTCTAGTGAGAGACAGCTGCCAAGTAAAAAACATTCCCTACAGAATGATGTATAATGGCTTAGTGGATTAGTATGTTAAACGCATAATCTCTTTCGATGCAGCTATTTTTAAGTCGTCTTAAAAAAAAAAAAAAAAGTATAAAATATCAATTCTGTGTCTCAGTATACAAAATGTTTGCTATGCTGAGCCAGAAGGTCTAGGTATAACGATCCCCGCAGCAGCACGTGGCTACCTGCAGGCATGGGGAGGGAAAAATCACAAGCACAATTCTGTGCAAAATAAATAAATAAAATCACAGAATTCAATTAAAGGCAAATACATCAGAGGGAGACAACAGTTCTGACAGAACCAAACAACTCCATTCTTCGGTACAATCTATAGTTCTAGAAGGTCAGGTCTAAAGCCACATAACATTTACATTAAAGTTCTACCATATACACACCTCATAGTCGAGGTATGGAGGTATGTGTGTATATATACTTTTTCATAAATGTATTAACATACAAATATTCTCTGAGGGATTCAAGCTGTTGCTAAATTAAGCTGCAATCCTCACAACATCTAAGTATTATTTAGTTGGTTGAAAAATATCATCACTTCAGCATGGCAGTTGTTTCTCTTTGCTTTAAAGACAGTCCTAAATATTTCCCAAGGATTTTCATTAGAGGATTTTTGTGCTTTTCAAATACTCTAACTTCATATATAGTTACACTAATTGCCCTTTTAAGTTCATAGGCTTGTAAAAATCATCCTGAAAAGTCAATTTTTGACATTTCAGGAAAAAAAAAAAGTGTTGGTGAGTGAGGAACCTTTTTCCAAGAATTCATGTATTTGTACAAGCCATAGCAAAGCACTTGCACTATGGAGAGGGGGGGACCAAAGCTTCAGTTCCGAACTACGCAGTCTCCCACGAAGCAGTATGGCTCCCTGAGTAGCACCTGGCTCGCTCTTCCACAGTATAACCTCAATGATGACCAGTTTCCGAAAGATATACTGGGTTTAACCCACGATGCCCTGAATGGCTTCGCTCCTGACAACCTGAGAGGTCACTCATTTCCATGAATGCCACCATGAAATTATGTCCATCTGGAGGCACGTAGGGGAAAAAAAGGGGGAAATACCAAAATACTTTAACAAGGATCTCCTGTTCCGAGCCAGGCTGAGATTGTTAGGCCAGCGAACACGCAGTTACTGCTGTACACTTTACTAATGATCTATGTAGAAAATGATAGCTGGAAATGATCGTATTTGGAGAGCAGGAAGGACAGGCTGAATATTTTAGAGGTCGCACTGAGGAAGAGCTGTCAGCATTCAGTTGGATTTTTAGCTTTGCCAGAGGAAGCCGCAATGTACTTTTTAATGGAATATTTCTTCAATTTCCTTTGTTCTGACTTACAGCAAAGCACTGTTGGAAAGGCCAAGGAGCTATGCAAGCAACCTGCTCATGGTCAGGGAACGACCCTTTCATCTACCAATTCTGCAGTTCAGGCCGTTTAATAACTTTGTAAGCCTCTGTTACATGTTTCACAACAAAGCATCAAGAGAGGCTTCTTCAACAACGGGTAAGTGCATCAAGTGGGGGAAAACACCTGAGTAAACGTTTAGCTTTACGTAACCTACCTAAACACCTGAAGCAAGAAGGCAGAATGCTCCTTCTTAAGGATTAGCCCTGCTATACACAGTGACAATACACATATTTTTGACAACATATTCTCTCAGATGTACCCTGAATATAAAATCATGACATTACGAACTTACAAAGCTGCTAAATGCAGTACATCCATAAGAGAGATACAAACAGCGCACAAACAGCCCGTGAGCAACAGCCCCCAGTGCCCTTGAATCTCCTGCAGGCCCAAGCTACAAGAAGTTTGCCTATATATGTACAGAAAATCACCAGCACTATTAGGCAGCAAGTACCATAGCAAATTTTAACCTAGATTTACCAGTTATTTACCAGTTAAATTACCAGTTCCCATGGGCAGGTACTTCGAGACGTGGAGGGCTGTGATTCAGGGCAGTCGAGTCCCTGCCTCGCTGCACCTCCCTGTTTGCTCCAGCCTTGAGCAAAGATCCAGCCTCCCTTTGCACTCACTAGACTTTACTAGGTGAACGACAAAAAATAGGGCAGAATCACATCTGTTTACTCTGCTCAAATCAAAACACCTTTCTACTCCAATCAAATGAGCCAGGTCAAACGCACTTTCCTTTCAGCACAATATTTAACCATAATGAGGAGTCTGAAGTTTGTTTTACATAATGCATAGATAAAGACTGTGCTGAAATCTCAAAAGTATTACTTGAAATGGACTTAACTTACTTGTCCTCAAATAATCTGAAGTGGTGAAGATCTCAAAGGTAAAATAGTATTATATCACCAGGGAGATCTCTAAAAACAGTATTTCTCACAGAAACATCTTTCATAGTTGATCGTTTCTGAAACAATCATCTAGATTTCTGTTTGCCTCCTACAGCAACCAATGCTACAAGTGTGTTTTGGTTTTTCCGATGAGAAACCGAGATCCTGTTCACCACCTATTTGATTAGTGCTTTTCCCTATAGGCTAGTTTAATATTCACCCGCTTTGGGACGGTTCCCATAATTTAAACCCCACTGTGAATAAGTTTTCCATGATACTTTCCCTCCCAGCTGTCACACTTGTATCACCAGCAGCATTAGTTACTTGCTCCTCAGCAGAAGTTCTGCAGCACAAAAATGTCCAATATTAACACTTCCATGGGCCACAAACTGATTTTGAGGGAGCAAGAGTTTAAACTAAGTTAAGAAACAGCTAAGTCCTGATAACAAAAGAATACACTCGCGTATTGAAGACAAAAAAAGGCTTTTAAAAGCTTTAAAAATTACAATGGGGAGAACATGACATTTACAAGTAATGAGAAATTAAACTATTTTAATATAAATATTTCATATGTAACTTTTAAAGCAACTTCAACACATATTAAAAGCCAGCCTGAATAATTAGGGTAATTAACATGTTATAATTCTGAATAACTTCTTAAGTAACAAATAATGGAACTCTGTTGTTTAGGAAAAGGACTGATTTCATGGTACTGGTATGCTTATAACTGTACTTAAAAAACATTTAAACTAGCATGTAGCAACACCATCCTTTAACATATACAATAATGTTTTTATTACTTTTTCTGAAACTGATTAAAATATAGCCATAAGCTATATGTTTGCATTGGGGTATAATTAGAAGTGGTTTAGTCTAAACACAATTTGAGCACTCCAAAGAACTGAAGAAAACTCTGTCAAATCAAAGAAGAACAAGAAAAAAAAAATAACTCAACGAGATTCAAATTAACTATTGTTATCTGCTAAGGTCTAAGTTCTGCTTGAGCTACTTTGTTCACAGTTTCTTAATGTCCAAGATGAGACAAATGAAATGTGTGTTGACCGCAGTAATTTCCAGGGAACAGAATTAGCTTTAATAACATTTATTTTTAAACTGGGCACAAAACCTTGAAAGGATTTTTGCAGTTGTTTTATTTCAGTTTAATGCCCCTTCTGCTTAGAATGTTTTGGGGGAGAAGAGCGCTGGTAGCTGGTAACAGGCAGTTAACTCCACAAATTTACGCCCTTGCAGTGCACTATCTTATGAAAACATAAGGATAGCTGTAGGCAATCTCCTTTTTTAGCATACTTATACAGTATCTATACTTCTGTATGATAAATACTGTTAAGCCTCAAACATAGGTGGCTGTATTAAATGCACAATTATTATATATGAAAATTCCACCCGTGACAATAAGAGTTTGAAGAAACTTAACAATTACAAACTTGTAAATGTTTTATTACTAGCTAAACAAGCTGGATTGAAATTTAATAGTAAGCTGCCAGAATCTTTCCCTCTGCCCCCTCTTGCCTTTTTTTTTGGTTGTTTTTGATAATAAGATCACAGATTTCTTCTAAAAAATGTCTCTCTCCAAAAATATTCCCGATTTTAAGGACATAGCTCTCTTCCTAATCCCTTAAATATAAATACACATTGGTAACATGCGTGATAAATACATAAACTGCACAAAAAACACAGTTTCATGAGAAGTGACAAATAAGTGGTATAGCAAAATATTCTAATGCGCATACATGGGGTCTTTCTGCTGTTCAAACAGTCAGTGTAATGAGATCTCATTAATTCAGATTCAAATGATTTGCAGGGCTTTTTTAGGAAATCATGCCCTAGTAAATCTGATACCCTGTGGTATACGAACTGCTCAATGAATGAGCAGAGAAGATAAGCTTTAGGACACATTCTCCCTGCTTTTGATCACTTAGCAATTCCATAGCAAATGGGAATAAGACAAAATGAGCTAGCTACATCTTTTTCCTGAGAAATATTTAAGATTTGGCAGTCTCGGAAATGTAATCTGAACCCCAACCATAAAGAAAACCTTTAGGGTGGAATTTAGGAACACGCAATGTCGGGTTTCCAGGTGAATTATCTGTGCAATATGTAGGAAATTGTAGTTGATGTGCAACCTGCATAGCCAAATGATACCAAAAAAGGCAATATTTACAACAATATGGAAGAGATTGCTATTAGTTATCTTAACTTTAGTAAAAAAACAACTTTGACAAATAATTCCCCTTAAACACTTTCTAATCTGATTTCTAGGGATATTCTCCTTTGAGAGAGGCATTTAGCACATTAAGTGCAAAAGAAGATTATAGCAATGCAGTTTACTGTAACAGCCCCCTTTTGCCTTTTCCCAAGTTTCTCTACGAAGTTATTTCTAATTGTAGTTGATGGCTATTCTAGGTTTTGCTTTCCTGCGTCCCACGCAGCTTCTCAAAAATGATTTGAACTATTTTCTTTCAGAGTTTTGATTAACTGTATTGTATTGTATGTATTATTCTGCTACATTTGTCTACATTAGTTTTATCTATCTCACTTTTTTAATTTCATAGTAATTTACTTCCGATTTTTAAAATATTTCCCTTAAACAAATAAAATAAAACTATATACACAGGACCATACTCTGTTCTTTTTGTGCCCTAGCAAATCTATAGAAACCATCAGGTTTGGGCAGGTAAAAATTAGTCTATCACTGCGACCACGCATTTTCATATATTTGACAAGTTATCTCCATGCTCTGAGCAGTGAGTGAATTAGAAAAGGACGAGAAGTTATTGTTGAAAAGGTTATAATATTAACAGATTTATTCCTTCAATATGAGAATAACTATATAGGTTTTCCCACTCTTCACTGTTTGAGAATTTACACAGCCATCTCAAATCCCCTCTACATGCTGTGGCTACTTTTAATGCCATCATCCTGCGGCAACTGTTTACAAGACACCCAGGAACTATTTCAATAGTGTTTTAATATATTCTATGAGAAGGCCCCATCATATATAACTGTTATCACAAAACTATTTTGAAAGGATGTTATATCTTGTCAACATTTTTAAAAAATGCAATTCTATTGGTTTCTACTAATTCATCCCTATACAATGAGGTAATAGCAGGTGAATACTGAAATTGAAGTAGAAAAGAATAATTTAACAAGCCAGTTTGTATGAAAGTAAATTTTAATTTGCAGTAATGATTTTTAAATAAAAGTTAAATTTAACTTGCAGCACTGGTGATCAATTCTATTAAATAACAGATTTTCATAACTTCATACAATTAGAGCTTTTTGTCTGATGGACAGCTTCTCACTTTAAATTCATTAGTAACTACATCTATTCAATTTCAAATAAAAGGTTATTATGTTCCTTGAAAAAATAAAAATTAAATATATAAAGCTACATAAGTGATTCTAATGAGAAATATTCAATATGATTTACATTCAAGTTAAAAGTTCTTACAATTTTAAAAATTAATAAACATTTAAATAAGTGACAGATGGGATTTTTTGATTAACAGGAAAAATACATAGTTCTATATTATGTAGCTGCCCAGATAAATACAAAAAAATACCCTCACACTTCAGAAATCTAAACACTTTACATCCGATCAATACAAAAATGAAACATATTTGAATTATTTAAAAAATAATTTTTAAGGCTACCTAAACATTCATAATTGGTTAAAGATGGTTAGCAGTTCAGTGTCTAGATACTGAACATTTATCTCAAAAGTAATTCAAGTGAAATCTCCACTAGCAGCAGATATTTGGAGGGGATCTCCCTGAAACCAAGTGTTCTATCATTTCAGGGGAGGTGGCTGCTAGTTGCTTTTAACTCTATGCTGTGCCTGACAGTTGTCTCACACACTTCATATTCTCCTGAATATTTCCCTTTGGTAAACAGCTAACCTAGTTCAAGGAGTTTCCCAAAAGTTATTTGTCTGCTGAGAAAATCTACTTTTAAAAATGTAAATGTTATTGAAACAAAATAAAAAACCTTGTTTCAGACTCTGAAATAAAACATCTATTTTAACAAAATAACCTTAAACAGCTAAAAACAGTAGTTTATTTAGAACATAAGCAGTGCCTTCTTTAACCCATTAATTTTAAAACATATGCACAGCCCAGAGAGGAGGAGACTTAAGGGCACCATTTTGACTAACTGCAGAGGTGGGCGACCATTAGAAGCGGCTACATTTTTTCTGTAGTGTCTTTTTGAACTACATAAAGTTTAAAAAACATTTTCTTAATTTAAATCTCAAAGGTCTACAAAATAAAACCATTTTTTTTTCTGGCTAATTACTAAATAAAATGCACACACCAAGAAACACTCTTGAACTAATCATTCAGGAAAAGATTAATGCATGAGACTTTAGATTCCTGTATTTGTTGAACTGTTGCAGAATACTGTAGTTACTAACTTTAAAATACTATTCAATAGGATTGATAAACATCTACAAAAGACTTCATTACTTTTAGATCTCCCTAATTTACCTACAAAACCTGAGATAACTTTGCCAACAACAACTTGTAAGTAAGTATTTATTTTTTTAGGTGCTAAACTTCCAGAAAATCTTGAAAATCTTACCGAACAATGTCTAGAACCAGAGCAATGCGTAATAGAAAAGATTATCTTAACTCTTAGAAGCAAAGAAGCTCTGAAAGTTACTTCTATTTTTATTAAGCACTACATTGTTCCTTTAAGAAGAATTCAGTTTTGTATATAAGGAGAGTAAGTCAGTTTGTAAAAAACAACTTTAAATAATACTTGTCTTCCACTGCTATCACCATCATCTGGATTATACCCTCAAATTAAACTCACTTTAGAGGAGTATCAAATTTTCTGAGAACACCCTTCCCTCTTCCTCTTCCTTATGTCCTGAATTTTGTGCTATGCTTGGATATGCTGAATTTACTTTGTAACACCTCATTGTAAATCTAACTGAAATATTTCCCACCAGATGTGTATCATATATGTTGATACGATCATTTAACTATGCCTGTAACTATTTTCAGCATTACAAAATTAGTGATTTTGAAGTTGTTAAATAGGTAAAAATATTATAACATATTAAATATTTCGGTCCTGAATGTCACACATGCAGTATTTGAAGGGCTCTCAAATATTATTTTCATTAACTGGTTTAACAATTAACTTGTTTAATAAAGTTAGTTTTGTACATCTACTACTATCTGTCCTGGTGCATTAAAAAAAAAAAAGAAAAAAAAAAGAGAGAGAGAGACACACATAGCACACTGCTGCTAATTCCTCAAATTTCTATAAATTTCAAGAGAATGGAAGTTCAGTCAAGAAAATTCAGTCTAAGAAATATCTAGAAAGCAACTTGAAAGTATGAATTTTTACTAACTATCCAAAACACCTCCCAACCATGAAAAGACAGTTCTGGAAAAATGTTGCATTTCATTCCTTTATATAAACTGATTAATTTTTCTTCCTTAATGAGCCTTTTTTTCAAGTCTAAGTGTAGCTGATGGGATTTAATTTTCACAACTGTGAGTCACTGGAAAACTTTGAGATTTCTTCCAAAATCTGTAACCACAAGACTATCCTAGTCAACAACTACTGTACAACAGCTTCTTTAGTCACACTTGGAGATGGGGTACACCTCATTTGGGGCATGTGCTATTGAACACAGGGGACTACCACAGTTATGTTCAATATCAAGAAATCCAAGGGAAACTCTGCTGAAACAGCCTCCCTACAAGTACAGGACTCCTCCTCCTCTCTCCAAAGCCAGATACCTGTATTCAATTTTTAATCTAGAATTAAGCACAAAGGCTCCAAAAACAAAGCACACGTAAAGGAAGCCTTGTAATTCCTCATAAAGATATCAAATTGCCATATTAAGCGATGATAGTAATATTTTAATAGAACATTTTCCTGTAAATTAAAATCCTTAAGAGACAATACAGACAAGCAAAACATTTCACATCATCACGGTGAAACATTTACAAGTCAAAAAATAAGCAAAAAACTGTATCAGCCAAAACACGTGCTAAAAGCACGCATGCACACACATATAGGAAACCAGACCACAGGTAGGGCGATTTAAAAAAATAAACAAAGACAGAGGTAATTCTTCCAAGGGATGTTATAATTACACACCTAAGGTGTACTTTAAAAAAGCTCCTACTTCGGCCAATTAAAACCTGCAGTTATTTTCACTGTTTTCAAAACTTTTGGGAAGGGTTCAGAAGATTTCAGTATAGATTTCAGCTCTACAATACTTTTGAACAAACTCAGGTATCTCCAACAACACTGAAGTTATTTAAAGAAAAAATAATGCACGTTACAACTTCTACAAAGTGCCACTGAAGTTCTGCTGCCCACACAGGTCTCCTCTCAGGGAACTCAGAGCAGGCAGGACAGCACTGGGTTTTAATATCAGCAACCTTAAACTATTTTATTTCTGCAGCATCCATTCCAAAAAAGCATTCTCCAAAACACAGCATTTTAATTAACACACCAGAAAACTCCCCTGAAGACCTATACGCAAAATATACACAAAAGAAATGCTTTGATCCAAACCAATCTGCGTGTTTCCCCCCTCTATAGAGTCGCATTAATTTATCAGATCAGTGCTGAGTTAATACTTTTCCATTTAAAAAAAAAAAAAAAAAGGGCACAGAAAAAAAAATACAATCCATCCCTCTGGTCGAGGCAGAAGTGATGATAACTCCAGGAAAAGAGCAGCTGTCTCTTTAAAATGCCCTGCTATGTCCCTGATCCCACGTGGAACCAACATCAGCAGCACTTTCGCATTAACTTCAACGTGAGGCAAGATGAGGCATCATTATTTAATATAAATAAAACGGGCAGAGCGCCGAAGACCCTCCTGGCAGGAGGCGAGCAGGTGAACAGAGCCTGCCAGGGAAACCAGCGCCCGGGCGCAGCAGAGGTGCCCTCACCCTGGGCATCTGGGCTCTCCCCGTGCAGCGTTACCTCAAGCCCGGGCTCCTCTGAGGAATCCACTTTAAACAGAGCAGGGAGCCACCAGGAAAGCTCCAAATTGGGAGGCAACGAAAACTGCACGGTACAAACCGGAAAGGTTTACTCTCTGCTTCACACATCCTAATCAGATCAGGAAAGTGACACTACAAAGGCATTGCATTCTGCTCCGAAAAGGGAAAAAAAGGAGGAAAATAAAAGGCAGAGGGGAAGGAGAGAGCCCCCGTCTCCCAAAATCCCCCAAACATACAAGAAAGCCTTAGAAAGGGAAGTTATGAAGCGGCAAACGCAGCATTTATCTTATCTAGGATCACTCCACACTGCCCCAAAGTTATGCACTTTCTGCACTATCATCTCCCCCTACCTCTCTCTCCTGAAAGGGATTTTCACGTTTTCTCATTGTCGGTGGCGAGTTATAAGTGGCTTTTGCCTTTCCAAAGAATTCATCAACAAAAAAAAAATAATAAATATTAACTCCTTGCTCCCTGAAACCTTAAAACGGGCTCGGGAAGACCGGAGTTTTATTCTGTTACCTTGAGGAAGAAAAGGGGGCGCAGCCCCGATTTTTAGGTATTTTTTGGCATTTTTTTCCGATTTTTATTTTGTTATATGCCTCAGTTCTCCCTCCATTTTGGTTGTTTATGATACTGACAACAAGCTGTCCCTGCTCTCTCTCTCTCTCTCTCTCTCTCCGGATCTCTCCTGCTTTCAGTTAGCAAACCCCCCTCCCCAAGGCAAGGCGCCTCGGCGCGCACTGCGCTCCGCACTGCTCCCCAAACCCGCACCCGTGGGGAAGGCAAAAGCCCCCGGGCCGCCCGGAGGGGCAGCGCAGGCGAATTCGTTTCTTTATTACGAGAAAAAGAAACTTTTGTCCGAAAAAACGCAGGCGAAGGGGGGTCGAGCGCCCCAAAGTGCCTCCGGAGCCCCCCAAAGACGGAGCCGCCGGCTCCGGAGGACACCCCTCGGGTAGCCAGCTCCGCGGGGGAAATTTCTGTGCGAAATTCGGCCGGTTTGCGCCGCGGGGTGAATTTATATTAATTTTTTTCCCCCATTTTTCGGCACCGCGCTCTCCTAATGTCTTCCGCTCCCTCTCGCCGCTGTCACTGCCTGCACAGCACAGGCTCCGCAGGGGCGAGCAGGGGAGGGG
>JAWLRI010000838.1:409442-424160 GCA_034781795.1 Crypturellus tataupa | reverse complement strand
CGCTCGTCGCCTGCCCCGCGCTGGAGGCTGCGGCGGGCGGAGCGGGCTCCCCGCGCGCCGCTCTCGCCGCCTTCCCCTCCATTCCCCGCCGGCGGAACCCGCAGGCTCCATATGCGTTTGCAGTGCCCTGCTCCGCGTTGCCGCTGTTTCCACCAGCGCTGCGTGCAAGTGTGACCTTAAACGAGTAAAGGGAGTGCGTGGGGAGTATCCCGGTGGCTTCTGGCCTGGAAGAGCCGCAGGGCTGGGCAGTGCGCGGCGCCCCGTGCGCCGGTGCCGCTGCCGGGGAGCCGCGCGGCCGAGCCGGGCTCGGAGCCCTCGGCCCGCAGCGGGGAGCGGAGCTGCGGGGAAACCGCCCCCCGCTGCCTCACAGTGTCGGCTTAATCAGATGGCAGCGCCGGAGGGCGACCTGCCTGGCTTCCCAGCTCCAAATCTGAAGCCTTTCGGGAAAGGGAGGGAATGTGTTCGGGAACTGTCGGGCTTTGTATGGTACTGAGTGCGTTCGAGTGTGTGCCTGCCCTGAACTCGGCAGCCCCGCGGAGCCCGAGCTGCCTGTTGGTTAAGGAGGTGCTCGGTGGACTCAGTGCACTGATTCTTGGGTACATGTATGTTAACAGACCCTGGTGATCCAACTGAAATGTTAACTTCAGTGTTTATAGTGCCCAGTACCGGTGGCACCCGCAAATCACCTGGGAAGGATCTTTCAGAGAAGGCTGAAATTAATACTGTATTCCTTAAAATGTGCTTGTTTGGTGCTTCCTAATGCTTCTAAAACCGGTGCAGTGCTGAGCTATAACTGGATGTAAACAAACATCCCAGCTCTGGTGTCTGTAGTACTGTGTAGATGAGGTGTTGTGGTCTGCTGCTTGTGGGTGCCTTTTTTCTTGTTTCCTGCTTTTGAATTTGGAATGATGCTGTCCTGCTGGCCTGTGTCCTCATTTTCTAAGTGCTTGGTCAAAAAAATCTGCTTGCACCCTTTAGAAAAACGCATATATCACATACCTAGCCTAGTAAAGCTAGTCTAGACACTGTAAGGCCCTCAAAGGAAAGGGGAAGGATTTCCCAATGATTTTTTTTTTCTTTAAGGCCCATTTCTATAAAACTGTGTACATGGAAAGTAAAAGAAATGATATTCTGTCAGATGTTTATACAGAAGTTCAGTATGCGAACTCAGAAAACTATATCCATTAGCTTACTTTTATTGGAGGAAAAAGTAGAGCAAAAAGCCTTTGTCTAGAATGTAGTTTTCTCTAAGTTTGTCTCTGTGGATATTTGACCTTTTGGTAGCTGATATTGCACAAAACTGGCTTTTTACTGCATGTCTGAAGTAATCAGTCAAACAGAATCAGAAACACATTTGAGCTTAGATTTAGGGGCAATGTCTTAAAATAATAATAATCTAAGCCCAAGCAGATGTGCTGTTTCTTGATCTCCTTAGTCAACTGTGTGTTTTTGGGGGTTGCTGTTAAGAGTTTTTTCCTCAGTTCTATGTTCTTCTGTGTTGTGTGGTGAATGCTGGCTGCCTTTTTGCTACAGCTGGTCTGTCTAGAACAGGTATTTCCACTGCCCCATCTCCTCCAGAGCTTGTGGGTGGGGAGTAGCAAAGGGTCAGGCTGGTGGCATCAAGCACAGCAGCTCTGGATCAGCTTGGCTCTCGGCACTGGGTTTGCTCTCAAGCTCACGCTTTCTAGACTTAGTCATGGACTTGGTCAGACTGGTCATGCGTGAGGCGTCGAGTTGTCAGGCTTGTTGTAAGTGGGTGTCTCCTTGCAGGGAAACAGCTTTTCCTCCTCCTGTTGCGCACCCCTCTGATACAGCAACATAGGAGAAGGAGTCTGCGTCTCTGGGAGATCTTAGTAGAGGATACAGATGTTGTGATTTGGCCAGAGCAGGCACAAATCTGGACAAGTCTTTCTTGTGATTTGCTCCCCATCCCTGTTAGCTGGAAGAGGAGTGTTGGCTGGTTCATGTATCTCCACTTGTACAGAATATTAGATACTTGTACTTCCACAGCAGTATGACAGTGGCTGTAAGGACTACTGGCTCTGCTTGCTGTAGGAGTTTATCAGGTAGGGGGCATCTTGGCGATGAGCTAAACTGATGTGAGTTGTCTTTCTGTTAGAAAATTTCTTTTTTTTTTTTTTTTTTTTTTTTTTTTTCTCCTCTCCTCTTGCTCTGAGACACAATTTTGCAAAGGAGTTGTTTTGCGTTGATTCTTTAATAAGCTGCTCATGTGCAGAACCAAGGCTTTCACTAAGCAGTGAAGAGGAAATTCAAATTTTATCCCTCAATACAACTAGAGAGGGGGGAAAAAAACTAACCTGTCTCTTTTCTGTTTCTAACCAAGGTGCAAGTGTCCATCTAGAATGTCCAGACGTGCACAACAGCTTAGAGACCGTGATATAAACCCATGTGTAGCGGTAAGATCAAACTGTAACATCTTACTAATTTTTAGGTTGAGATACTAAGGTAATTCTTCCAGCAAATGCACTGTGAATAACACTCTTGCATGAGTATCTTGAATAAAAAGTTTATTGAAGAACTTGAGGTGGAGGGAACAAGCTGAAAATCACTTTGTAGTAAATATGAAGGATTACAGATTTGCATTTCACAAATAGGAGTAATACAACTGGTAGGAATCTCCTCAAATTTATGCCCTTAAAATTAGTCAAAAATCCTGATTAGACAAGCTTACTTAATTTTAAAATAGTCTTTTGTGGGTTATACCAAGAATTTATGCAAAAGAAAACATCCTGAGGATTCCTATCCTAACGTTTGTCTCCAAATTAAGTCATTGCTTAGGATTGACTCTGCTTTCCGATGGATATCGGCCTGCCTCATTCTGTCATGAGTAGCTGCCTTTTGATTTCATAGATATTCAGTGGTGCTTTAGAGTTTGCACATTTCTAGTACAGTAACTTGTCTCAGTGCTGAAGTGTGTTTTCCCTGTTAAAGGAAACAGATGCCTCTAGAAAATGTATGGATGAAAACAACTATGACAAGAGTATGTGTACTGGTTATTTTTTGAAGTACAAAAACTGCAGAAAATTCTGGGTAAGCAGGTTTAAGCACAGTAGAGCTGAAATTTTACTCCGTGTTCTGCTCTAACTATATTGTTTGTGATACACTGCTTTCTGAACTCTTTAGACTTAATTGGTGCTGACTCCCCTGTTTTTACAGTGATCTGCAGACCTAGGTGTAGTTCCTAGGTAGCCTCAATATGTGCTACTGGAAGACTTAAGCAGATGTACATCAAACTATTCTACTTGGCTCTCCTAAGTTTGCCCTCTTAGATTTGTAAGTGGATATTTTTACAATGCCTCATACGTTTCCCTCTGACTCTTAAGTCAGATATTTCTATAGCAAATTTTGTTTTAAATGGATATAAGGAAAGTTGAGGTAAGATGTCTATTTTTTTTTTTCTTCCTAGTTTTTTTCTGGGTAGGAAAATTTTATGAGATACTGTCTGCAGTTGAGCTGCTCTCTATTTTTCTTTGGATATGCCTTGCAAGTAGAGTTCTCCAGCTGATGCTTTTAAATACTTGCACAAATGATAAAAAAATCTGTTGTCAGACAACTGTCTGTTAGTCTGACATTGTGTCCTGGGAATACTGCAATTGAGAGTGTTTGATTTCCCTGAAGCAGTGAAGTGAACTCTCTGGTAGCTTAGTCTAAGCACTAGTGCATCTAGTTATCAGCTTGAACTAAGCACTAGTGTGTCTAGTTATCAGCTGATCAGATGTAGAGTATCTGGATTTTGGTTCAGAAAAGTACTTCTGTATTGAACCTTATGCAGTAGAGACAAAGACTTCAGAAATCTGTCTTCTCATTCTCACTTTGATCTATTTTCAGCATGATATTAAGATGGAAAGGAGAAGAAATGGTGTGAAGCCAGAGATGCCCTCAGCAGAAGAGAGAAAGAAAATACTGGATTCAGTAGAGAAGCCCTACTGACCAAAAAAGATCTTGGCACAGTTTTATACTCTGCACTGTACATACCAAGGCTTGTCAGCAGCAAGCTGCTTAAACCGGGAACTTTACTGATTAAAATAAGCTCTTGAACTTTGAAATGGGATTTTTTGGTTCTGTTCGTATTCACCTCACGGAAACTTTGTCTTTCACTGGAAACTGGGGTTTTATATAGCTTATGTCTAGGCACTTTGAAAGTAGAAACTTAACTTGTTATGAAACACTATCAAATTAGTGTTCCCTCGGAAAAAGGTTATTCAAAGAAGTGATGGTGGGAGTTGCAACATGGATGCAACTAAGGATGAAACATATTTAGACTCTTTGCAGGGTATTTCTTGTACCTAGCTATTCTGACAGTTTTGCATTTCTCTTACGGTTCATCAGTGATTTCATGCAAACTGTGTCCAATGTTTCAGTTTTAAACAAGGCTGATCATGAACTGTATCCCTCAATTCTGCAAGCTGTCCTTAGGAGGTCTTGTTACTGCCCTGGTCCCTGGAAGCATGCGCTTGCTGTAAATCACCTTACTGAGCTTTGCTTGTTGCAAGGTTAGGGAGGTTAAGATATACAAACTGAGTCCAGCTCTGAACTGAGTAGTATAGTGCCTTCCCTGGATAGTAAACAGATACTTCACTTGGGGGAAGCTAGTAGACATGTAAACATATGCTCTGAGTGACATTGCAGGTTTAACTATAGTACATCTATGTAAGACTTTCTGGACAGCTGATGGCCTGGGTTTGGAAACTGTTGCTCATGGGGGACTCATACAATTTGAACAGGAACTCTAATCATTAGTTAAGGAATCAATCTTGCTAAAGTGGACAGTTATTAGGAGTAATCAGATTCCTGTCTAATGAAACACTATCTTCCTACCTTGATTACCTTCCTAGTCCTGGCTTAAAATTACACCCTGTGGTAAAACAGGAAAAAACACCCTGTTGTGGGCTCAGGTTCCCTGTGAAATCCTTTAAGACTTACCGCAATTAAGCTGGCAGAAATCTGGCTGACCTTAGAGGATGATGTAAAAGTGTTGTATCTATTTAGAGTGTTTTGGAAAGACTTAATGGCTTCCAATTTCTCCTCCTGGCTGGCTGTTTCATCTCTTTTTTGTTAGAGGCCTATTTCTGTACTTGCGCTGTCACTGTTTGTGCCTTGTCTATGGTATGGAAAAGAAACTTTTTAATAATTTCCAAAGTTCTAATTTGCCCATCCCCTCCAAAGTCTTTCAGTGTTCTCCTACTTGATAGCCTGTCTTGTCTGCATGGCCCAAATTGGATCTTTCATTGGTTCTAGCTCTTTGGTTTGTAGCCTTATTTCACCCTTTTTTCACGATAGCTTTGTTCTTTCTCTGTGCTCCTGTAGTCCTACAAAGATTTTTCTAATAAAAGTCTTTTTTGAAGACTATGTGTTTTGTATGCTCCTTTCCCCCTTGATGAGAACAGATTTCTTTCCTTTCATAGTCCAACTTAGTGATGCTACTTCCTTAATGGCCAATGCCTCTTTGAACGGTTATTTCAGTCTTCAGGGAGCTGACTGCTGCCTTTTCATTAGGGTTTTATCTCTGGAGTCTTCTGGCCTTGCTGCTGTCTCCTAATGGCACGTGTCTCGCTTGGCTCAGGCTGTCATCTGGCACCTCTGCTGTGCCTTGGGGCATGATTATTATTTTTTTGTTTTGTTTTTGCTTTAGTTTCTATTCTAGCACTTGCTGTTTTCCTGTTGCTACACTTTTTTTTTTTTTTTTTTTTTTTTCTCTTTATAAATCTGGGCCTACACTTAAATCTGCCCTGTGTTTCAGAAGATGTATGAGGAAAAACATTTTTACTTCTGGAAGTGATTGTGGCCCTCTTCTTGCATTAGCTTGTTTCCTGTGTTAATTTCACTTTTCTGTCCTAGGTTTTCCTTTCTGTTTCAACTTTTGGGTATAGAGAAGACCTTTCTCCTAGGTTGTCACCCTTGCAAATTATTCCTGTTGGTACTACTTACTAGTCTCTGCCTCTTACTTTGTTATAAGAGGCAACTGATATCTTTAGAGCTGAACAGCCTCTACTGCTTTGCAGAGGTTGTTTTTTTTAAACTACTAGGCTTTTAGAAAATCAGAAACAGCAGAGATGTGTTCTGTGGTTCAAAACATCCTACCATGCCAAAGTGAAATCCTAGGATGGGCTAAGATATAGGTAATGTAAGAATAATTTCTAGTATTAAAAACTTTCTGATGCTTAGTAAGTGCACATGGTAAACTGCTTGTGTGTTATTGCAAAGCTAAGTTCTTGTGGAGTGTCTGAGGGTAATTGAGGCAGTAGCTATATGGGCTTAATGGGTTTAATTCTGGTAGTCACCTCTTTGGGGAATGTGATTTACTGGTATATTTCCCCTGAGTATGGCTTGCAGTTACTTTAAAACAACACAGCTTTTTACTGGAAAGTCCTAGAAAACAAGTGTCTCCTTCCTTGTGCTGTAATGCCTCTCAAGAGTTACCCTGTTAGCCAAATCTGCTTTCTCTTAGGTGTGTTTTTTTTCTCCTACTGGAGGTTACTGTCTCTGCTTTTACTACTGAAACCCAGGGTGGTAAATCATAAACCATAGGCTCTTATGTATGCAATGGTTGAGTTTTTCCATTAATCTTTATAGTGTGATTAATTGTCTCTGGTTGTAAGCCAAAGATAATGGTCTTTTCCTCATATCTGAGAGTTCATATCCCACACTTCACTGAAACACTGATGTAAGCTACAGCCTGCCAGTGTTACTGAGCAGAAATAAAACTGGGTTGGGTTGGTTCTGGGTTTCCTCTAAATCATATTTCTGAGTTCATGTACAGGCATGTGTAACATAAAAGACTAATATGATTCATTCAGAAACAGGGAGAAGATTTTTCCATTTTTGTAATAGCTCTAGAATTCTTCATCTTGGCTGTGTTCTTGGTATTCTGAAGTGTTACAAAAACCAAGTCTGGATGCTGGTGCTAAACTGTCACTTTTTTGTTTGACAGCTGGATGGTGCTGTTGCACAACAAAGATCACATGAAAACAAAATTATGGCACTCCTGGAGTGGGTCTTTTTTTTTTTTTACGTAGTTTTTTTAGCTTCCTTGTACAGAGGTTGCAAAAATCATGAGGGAGAAGAGCTTGGCATTGTCCTGACACCGTAAATGAAAGAGGAGGACAAGAGTCCACAGGGCTGGGAAGCTTCACGTTTTTAGTGCGTGCAACCTTGTATTAAGGTTCAGAACAATATTTTGTTGTGGTCATCTGACAGAAGCGGCTGAGCTCTGAGGCATTAGCAACCACAGGCGCTCTGCCAGGCCTAGGTGTGTATTCAGCCCCATATGCATTCACTTTCCTCTCTTCCCAGTGCTCTGCATCATGAGGTCACTGTGTTTGGCTTTGGACGCTTCATGCCTCCAGGACTGGATTTGTCTGCTCTTGAACATGTTGGACTTCTAGGTTCAGTAGCTGAAGCTTCTCTGGAAAGCAGGAGGTTGAGTAGCAGCCCAAGCCTTATTTCTTCTGTTTCATGGTCTTTGAGTAAAACTTTTGAATCCCTGCTTTAGGACATTTTGACTCCTGCATATGATCAAGCAGGAAGGTTTCAGTAATCCTTCCTCAGAATGGATGGGATGAATGTAGAGCACGTATTGTAATTCTGCTCTCATGCCTCTGGAGGCTACCCCTAACCCAGGCTAAATGTATCTGCATGTTTCAAATTTCCAAAGCAGCTATGGAAAAAGTAAT
The DNA here is from genome assembly GCA_034781795.1 of Crypturellus tataupa. Classification (NCBI taxonomy): domain Eukaryota; kingdom Metazoa; phylum Chordata; class Aves; order Tinamiformes; family Tinamidae; genus Crypturellus; species Crypturellus tataupa. The sequence goes on along the minus strand of JAWLRI010000838.1, from coordinate 416,466 downwards.
CGGTATGTGAAAGTTTGCTGAGTTACATGGTGCCGGAACACCATTCTACAATATTGCAGGCTTTGCTTCTACAGTTTAAAAACTTGAGGTGACTGGAAGAAACTGTTGTAAGTATTGTAACTAAAGAACAGAAGAACCTGACTATTTTGGGGAAGACAAAACAGCCTGTGTGATGGAAGATGTAGCAGTGCACTATATTTATATCCACTAGAAGCAGTGGGTCATTAAAATAGATCATAACATGATTTTAAGTGTATGTTGTACATAAGACTCATCAGGTGTTGACTAAGTAATCTTGCCATCCTCAGGGTTCTGGCTTGATGCCTCCTTCATCCAAATCCTTTTTTGAGTGACTTCAAGTTTAACACATAACGATCCCTCGATCACACACGGTTACTTCCCTTCTGTCTCTCCAGCTACTAAGCTGAATTTAGGTAACACAAATCCCATTGCAACTGCCTGCTTCTCCTTTAATATCACTTTCAATAATTTCAGCCTCTTGTTTTCATCAAACTGATACTGCCCAACTTCCTGTGGACACTGTTCTATTTTTTGTTTAGTTACAATAATGTCTTGTCCTAATTTCTGTATTACTTCTGCCTTTTATCTGCTGTGTTGCCTTCTATCTTGACCTGTAACTTCATGATCTCCATATACACCTGAGGTTCAAAATTCATTTTGAAGCTTCCTTTCTTTGCAGCTTTTTTTTGTCTTTTGCTTAGTCATTTTCACAAGCTATTTTGTGTCAGCTCTGGGTGGAATCTTCCCTGCTCACACAGGTGTTAGTAAAGTGATTTTTGCTTTTACAAGTTTGTCTAAAACTTGTTTCTTGCAAAACTTTTTCCACTACTTTTGTAGCTACTTCCCTAGAAAAGGCTCTTCTAGCAGTGAGCTCAGTGTCTGTGTATCAGTATAAAATAGGAAGTTGATGGCTAGTGAAATCGTATCTCAATGCATTTTAAAGTTATAGTAGCCCCTTCTCAAAAAACTTTCCAAGTCTTGTTTGTCATATTGTGGTGCCTTGTGTCTAATGCAAGTTGCCAGCTCCTTGAGCAGCAAGCTGCCATTTCCCATTAGCCTGTCAAATCCTGTACACAGCTGTGGCACTCAAGAAAGTAAAAATAATGCTGAGGTTTGTTAGGCTGAGAGCTTCGACAAGTTTTAATGTTTTTCTGACATTCAAGTAATGTGGCAGACAGCCTAATTACTATTAGCAATTCCTTCCCAAATTAATGTCTTCCAAAGAGACATAAAAACTAGGACCATTCAATGTGAAATGTGTTCTCCTAATGCTGTCTGCAGGACTATTCTTTAATATATATGCATATAAATAATGGATTGCCTCACAAAACAGGAGGCAAGTTGGAGTATCATGGCTCTTTCACGAATTAGTGCAGATGTTCCTTTGAAAATAAAGATTTTAAATTATAAAGTTGACCATGCACTTTTTCCCCCTGGAACACTTTTAAAAATAATTTTCTATTTCTCAGCTTTATCTGTAACATTTTCCCCTTTATCTAGACTGACAAGTCAGACTGCACTGTCTCAGGATCTGCATATTTTTATATCAAAGTCAAAATTTAACAGACTGAGACCCCAATTCTACACTGTTTTTTACCTATTTGAAGTTATTCCACAAGCTCCATTTTTTTTTTTTTTAAATCAAATGTTGATTATAGAAATATTTTCTGTGTCACACTGTTCTTCTGATCTTTTTTTAAAAAACCCTCAGTACCCTTGGGCTGCCTCTTACCTAATTTGTTCTGGTAAGCAGCTTTCCACTATGAATGTTTTCTGATATGAAAGTAACTTATACAGAACATGGATCTGCAACAAAAATGAGTCAAAACACTGCTGTGTTTTCTAAGCTTTTCCATTTTCCATTTTCTAACAGTTTCAAAAGCATCTTGTCTATTTTTACTCTTTCATCTTTTTTTTGCTAGGTCATATCAGTGGATACAATCTGTGGTCCAACTTTGAAGCTGCTATGTAACATTTTTGGTTAATGCCAGACTCAATTCTGCCTGACATGTTTTTACTCTTATAATACAGCTACAAATACTGCCCTCTTTCTTTCTTTCTTTCTTTTTGCTATATTTTTCATTCCACTTCAGTGAAGAGATCTTGTATCTTATATATGCATTTCTGCTACTAACAATTGGACTATCTCCTATTTGTTACATTTCTTTTTATATATAGCACCCAGTATTTCCAGTTTATACCTTCTCCTGTATACTTTGTTATTTTCTCAATGATTTTTAAATTCCTATGCTTCGTCACTCTATGCTGGCTTTATTTTGTTTTTTAACATTTTCCATGACAGGTTCCTGGCACAAAACTTGTCCTTTGTGCCAAGGAGTATCAGTCATTCATTGCTCTTTATAAGAATAATTACCCTCAGTCACTGCAAAACACCATGTTTTGCCTTACCTTTGCTGCCAGATGTTCAGCAGCCAAATGTTTTTTGGTGTGTTATAGATTCCTAGCTTTAAAATAGAAAATATCCAATCAACAAACTTTTCTTTTTTTTGAGAGCCCTCTTTTAAATGTATTCTTACTGGAAAGAAATGGAAAGATTTCCTTGAATACTCTTCAGTAGAAGCAATTGAAAAATAAGCTTCAGGTGGCCTGATCACAAATTTCATAATTTGAAGCTAAACTTTTTAACTCTTTGGGTCAAGAATTGGATTTTGGTTCTACATGCATGCGACAAAATTGAATTCGTGTTAATCGCATATCAGGAGTCAACAACAACATTATGGGTGAAAATTATGAAGTAGTAGACACTTGTACTTCAGACTTTGTTCTAAAATGGAATATCTCAAGAAGAATAAGAATGTATGGTGTGCCAATGTACAAGAAGGCTGTGCTGAAGGTGAGGGAACTCACTAAATACTAAACATAATTCACAGTTGAGATCTAGTTAGGCTAACAGAAATATAATCAGCTCAAGTGTGGAAACTCTCATATTCTATGCAGAATCCATGCATTTTTGTTTGATTTTGTATTTTTTCAAAAAGGATATGTTTTCACTAAAATAGCCTGCTAACATACCACATGTGAGTCTCAGGCAAAATTCTTGCCTGAAGACATGTGGACCTTTGCGCAAACCTTGGCTATAGTCACACGTGACTGCTCAAGTGATAAGTCAATGCAGTTGTGTATGAGAATTTGTGGCAAGAGGTGAATTTGTGGTATTTCCTGCAGTTTTGGGGCACATAACGGAATTTGCTACATTGGAATATTCTATCAGTACAATACTTTCTTCAGTGCACAGAGACTTAAAGGAAGGAATAAAGCTGAAGGGGCAGGTCCTGCCCATGAAGTCTGGCATATGTTGTGTCCCTGATATCCTGCATCATCAGTGTTCAGTACCTTGGTTTCCCAGCAGCTGGTGGATTCAAAACATCTTTACTGCTGGTCTAAAATGTTGCATGTTGCTGCTCTGCTGGACAAAAGCAGGTAGGCAAAAGCAGTTCCTTTAAAATACAAGTTAAAGATTAAGGTTAGTTCACAATTTGGGGTCTAAAACCTGCCTGGATGCCACCCTGTGCCACATGCTCTAGGTGTCCCTGCCTGAGCAGGGGAATTGCACTAGGTGATCTATAGAGGTTCCTTCCTCCCTCAAATGTTCTGTGATTCTGTGAAGGCCTGGGGCTCTCGAGGTGGCAATAGCTAAAACCTGGAAGGAGCCAAACCCCAAGCAGACACTTTATAGTACCTCTATTTAGGCTTCTTGACACGGTGCTAGTCACTTAATTGCAACACAGTTATGTCTAAGCGTAAAGTACTGCGAGCGCACGAGTATGATGAATAGAAGTGCAGTAAAAGGCTCAGTGGTAGATTTTACCTACCCATGCATTAAAAGCAATTTTCAAGTTTCTGCCCTTTAAAATTTAATGTTCAAAACCCTGAGATTCAATTATGTTAATAAATACTTTAACACCTCAGCTCTTTTAGGGCTGCTGTGGGACAAGAAGAGTTCACAAAACGCTTCGGTTTTTCTGCGGTGGAGAAAAATTGCCAGCCAGGAGTTGGCAGAGAGCATCAGTATCTCCCTCGGTCTCCTCCAGTTGGCACCACGGGAGATCTGCTCCCAGAGACGCCGCCGTAGAGCTGGCGTGGGGTGTTTGCAAACAGGCAGACGATGCCTGGGAATTCTCACTCCCAGTTCGATTCAAACGGGTGCAGTTCTGTACTGGCTCGGAAGCGCAGGCTGACTGATTTTGAGCATGCTTGTGAGGTGATTTTTTTGCTGACTGACTTCTATAAAGCAGTGACAAGCTGACTTCGCTTCTGAACACTCTGATTTTAGAAACAATTTGCCAATTTAAAGCCTCAACTTGTTCAGTTATGCTTTGTTTGCCTCCTCCCTTAGGTAAAGGATTGCTGTTTGCTTTTATGGACTGGTTTTATGTGCTAGCCTTTCTGCTGATTTATTTCCAGTGTAGCATTTACACCACCAGATTCCACAGAAACCCAAGAGAAAGAACATTTTTTTTCTGTTCAGTAAGAGATTACTATTTCTGATGAGATGTTTCTGACACAGGAGGCTCGCAGATGTTCTTACACAAGCCTTCAAAAGGACATTCTTACATGTGGTGTTGCAAGAACATGCTCAACAAATTTTAGGTAAGCAAATTGCTTAATTTAATGAGCTACTTTTCATCAAACTAGATGGAGCCAAATCAAGTGCTTAGCCAAGTAATTTATTTTTATTAGCGCAATATAATTTGGTCCTTATTAAGCTATCTGTTTTACGTGCTCTTTGGAGAGGGACAAGTGGCGCTGTTGGTGCTGAGTTTTCCCACCAAAAGAGGGTGGGATGGGAAGGGCTTGTTAAGGAGCATAGTGGAGTTTGTTGGGGTGCTCTTGCCCCAATCTTTGAAGCGTCAATGGTTGCAGAGCTGCATCCGCAATCTGGGAAACCCACGAAGAACCATCTGAAACAACCCCAAGACCTGAGGGCTGTTTCATATTAGTACTTCCCCGCTTTCCATTTCACCAAAGATATTCCAGCTTGTCTCAGCTTTTGGATTATGAAATGCACAAAAAGAGGAAAAATTTCTAGGGTGCTGCTGCGTGGTCTCATAGTAATTGCTGGGGGTTTCTCATAAGGTAAATCATTCACCGTGTTAAGTTCACTTGCATAAAGCCTTTTGTGGGTAACATTTTTATGTGCACCAAGTTCTTCTTTCAAAAACACATTTAATACATCTTTCAGCACTTCTGGACAGAAAAATCATTTCTCTATGTCCACAAAGACTTAGGTCCACAAAAGTTGGGTGCTTTTTATAGTCAAAATGTAAATTATCCATAGTGTAATCATTTCTATCAGAAATGATATTTTTTTGCCAGAAATTCCCTCCCTGTATCATTTCTGTGCTATAGGATGCTTGTGGGATCCGGAATGTGCTGTACGTCTTCAGAGTGGATCTTTGGATCAGATCTTGCTCATTTTGTGCTTTGGATTTTGTCTGAAACAGGCAGCCTGTCAGGCAGCTCACAGGTAACATTGCCTCCTGCAGTATTTAACCAAATGTCCTTAAACTGTTTTAATCAAAAGAGATTATAACTTTCCTCTGTCCCCATCCCAACCTCTAAGCACTGCATAAGGATCAGGTTTCTTTGAGAGATACAGGACAACGACTCGGCTTATATTCCATTTATTTACATTACATGGATTGTTTCATTTGTCCTGCTGTTTCTGGGTATGCAGCACTCCTGGAGCGCATAAAGTGCTGGACTAGGCAGCCAGACAGACCTTATCACATTGTGAAGGTGGCTCCTCAGCGTGGCTTTTCTTAGAGGGAGAGTCTGTAAGCGCTTTCTTTCATTCATGATGATCCTGCTTTAATATATGGCTTCTACCTTCATCACCCAGCATAGCCAGACTGTTCTGTGTTGGTAATTAGGGTAATCAGTCTTCCCTGAGCTTGTGTGAAATCATCAGGCAGGCCAATATGAAATGTCACTAATTCAGCCACTGAAATATGAGTTCTGTTAGCAAACTGAAAAACAAATGAGTTTTACAATGAAATATTAGCATTTGATTGTGAGAGTATCTGCTTGCCAAGTTATTTTTATATTTCTTAATACATGTATTCCTGTATTCCTATGACTGTGCCATTATTTCCTCATTCCTGAAGCAGGAACAATACTATTTTTCTTCCCAGTCATATGTTTTTTGTTAAAATGGAGCTTTGAATTTGTTCTCGTAAAATTAGAAGCATATTTTGATTCAATTTGATTATTCTTAGAGTATAGCAACTCTAAAAATAGCCAAAAAACTACTTCTAAAAGTCAGTCATTTCTTAAAAAAAAAAAAAAAAAAAAATCTGGACAGTTCAAAATAAACAAAACATCACTAACAGTTGTCCTTAAGTGGCCTCACTGGATTTTAATGTTTTCCATTTCCTTTAGCAGTATTATTCCCTAACATAACTCAATAAAGCAAGACACTTCTTGCCATAAAATCATTTTTGATTTAATGAAACACATCCATATCAAAACAGTACATTCTAAAAAACTTGAGGCAGCAGCTTATATATGTATGAGTGTGCATTACTTTCACAGTCAGCATCTTGGGATCTGGACGAACCTGCTGGCTGTCAGCAAGGGCTGGGCTGCAGTGCTCAACCTTCCTGAGTGCCTGGTAGAAGGAAATTCAACCTCACGAGATGTACGAGAATCACTTAAAGTAGCAGATACTAGTTATGCTTAAGGAAATACATTATTTGCATTAGGAAGTTTATACATTTTTCTTCTTCCACATGAATCTCAGAATTAATATGATGGTAAAAGCCTTTTAAAATGTTCCCTCTCTACTATACACAATACAGCTGTCTGAGATAAGCATCTGATATCTTGCTTATTAGCAGTTGCCTCATCTGCTCCTACCAAGCTGACTTGCCTGATCGAGCAGTCAAAGGAAGGGCAGCAAAAGTACCTCTGCAGCCTTTTACGAGTATAGTTCTCTCAGCTAGACCTCTCCCAAATATTTTTTGGCTTAGTTTTTCAAACT
>JAWLRI010000838.1:388670-409342 GCA_034781795.1 Crypturellus tataupa | reverse complement strand
ACCTCTGCAGCCTTTTACGAGTATAGTTCTCTCAGCTAGACCTCTCCCAAATATTTTTTGGCTTAGTTTTTCAAACTTTTAGCTCTTAAAAACAGAAAGACAACCAGCATATGCTGAAGTAGATGTTTACCTGTGAATGCCCACTGCACCAGTATGATCGTGTTCATGTTCTCTCTCTGGTGAGATGATCACATTTTAGCTCTCAAACCTTGAAGCAAATGTATTTCCCCTTCTTTAAGACTTATTTCATCTGCATGGATGTCATTAGGCTAATTGTTTTTTTCAGGATAATTCAAGGAAGCGGAGACAGAAAGGAGAAACAGATTAAGAGAAAATTTACATATTTAAAGACTGGATGTATCTTCTTTTAGTATCAATAGTAATGGTTTTTATCTTAAGAAGGAATTCATTAAAATTTAGTTTGCCATCATTTTTAAACAGACATATCAAACACTTGTATTATTTTAAAAGCTGTGTAAAGTACAAATAGTTGAAATACAAGTGTGTTTTTTTTTTGCTAATACCAAACAGAGCATTTGTTAAGTTCTGCTGTCATTTGCACTCTGTAACTAAATGACATTTGAAAATAACTGTCATAATTAGCTTTAGTTCATGTAGTAGTTTATAAGTAGCTTAAGCTGGCTTTTTGCAAAAAAATAAAGGCAGATCTGAGCCATAGGTAGATCTGAATAAGTGGATCTGAGAATTACTTTTCTGAATACCTTTTAAAATTCACATGCATCTGTAACATCAAAGCTCTCAAGTAAGTGGGAGCGTTTTGAGGTTTAATTAGAGATAAAATGTTCCACTGAGCCCATAAATGGGGAAACGTGCAGTCTGTCCTGTTCACTGGAGACCTGTGCCACCCTCAGCTGATGCCAATGACTGTTGTAGACCCAGGCCCAGATTCTGGCAGTTCCAGGATGCGCTTTCAGCATGCAAAGCTGTGGCTTTAGCCAGTATTTCTTCCCTGTGGATGTTGACCCTCTGAGTACGGCTCGGGATGTGCTCATAGTGTGAAAGCCCGGGCACTAGATACACCTGCAATCGTGGCATGGAACTGCTGCTATCACACTCCTCATGCTTTCATGCCTTCCTTCAGGTTCCTCAAGAACCTGCACAACATACTAATTCCTGGCTCCTTGCCATATCTGAGGAAGCAGGGACAGAGGGGAGAAGGAGATTTGGCCATGTTTTACCCCCATTTATGTCTTCTGACAGAACCTGAGCTGATTTGGGAATCCAGGTCTTAGTTACTTAGTCCAATTTTGTAGCCCTGAAATTAAGCCCAAATCTGCCTTTAAGTGGGGAAGATGAGATGGGTGGAGGTCCATTCACCTCCACCCTTGATGCTAGAAACACTGTTACCAATCCAGGCTGCATGGGTAGAGTAGAAGTGCAATGGATGTTCCTTCCCCAAGGAAATTAGAGGTCAAAGCGACTTTCAACATGTATTTTGAATTTAATTCAGTGTTTAAAGCATTAGCCAAGGCCTGTGAATTTGCCTCTCTAGCACTGTGGTTTAATGAATAATCCGTTGCATATGCTTACCTTGCAAGTTTGTTATTAAATTATGGGTTGCACCAAAAAGAAAGCAACTCCTACTCTCAGTAATTACTATCGGGATTTTGTTTTTAAGTGGCATCTGAGAGCGGTGAAGAAAACATACCAAGACAAAGCTACGTGTTAGGGCTGAGCTTTTGTCAAAATGGGGAGAGCCTGCTCCCTTTGCACCATTCTCTTGCCAGTGGACACTTTCAGCTTTTATTCTCTCCAGTTTTGACGCTTGCTGGACCCTGCACAGAGCTGATTAGATATATTAGCCCAGGGGGTTGAGGAGAACGGCTTTCTGTTGGGCTAATGACTTGCCTCACGAAAGCTCATGCTTACGGATGGGGATTGTGCACGTGCTGTGATACGTGAGCTGCAGGGACCACGTGTAGCTGTTGCCCTCGTGTTCAACCATGGGCAAGAAACCTCCACAGCAAGCCAGGGTTACCCCCACTCACACCGGTAAGTCAAGACTGTAACAGCTCGTATCTCCTTGGCTCAGGAAAAGGACCTGTAACGCCAAAACACTCGGATTCCATCACACCGTCCAGTCCCAATTTCCTATCTAACACTGTTTTACCAATGGCAGTCCGCAAAATAGCCCAAGAAATCAGCCTTACTAGTACTGCTTCCTGTTTTCTGAAGCTGAATCCAGAACATCAGTTTGTGTAATGATGATGAACTGTGAACTGTAAGTCTTTTCCCTATAGACTCAATAATAAAAAAACGCAACCAATATTTTGCAAATAAAGCTGCAGGCCCGCAGGCCGTCACTCCCAGATGGCAAGAATTAGCAGTTTTGTTGTGCTCCCTTTCCCCAGCTGCGTACCCCTCCCTTGTTTTTGGAAGTGCTAACCTTCCGACGGGGATGACTCAACTGCTGGTGAATCACCTGCCCAAGCTCTGAGAGTGAGAGTCTGGCTCAAGTTCCTCAAGCAACAGTGAGCTGTTCAAGGCCGACGAGCAAGGAAATCGTTTTCTGCAGCTGGGAGTGTTTTCCTGCCTGCACATCCACCTCTGCTGCACTGGGTGACGTTGCCTTCATCTGCGCAGACTTCACTGCGATTTCAGCCATCCCTGCCGAGATCTTGTCTAATCAAAGCTTCCTTGTGCAGCTGCTCATTTGCAGTAGGGAGGACTTTTTCACATGGACTGCCATAAACTTTCATTTACAGAAAAGCAATCTCATATGCAGTGTAGCTGGAGAAACCTCGGTCAGTGATGCTTCACTGTTTGCCAGTTGGCAACATAAAAAATAATGGAGTAGCTCCAACCAGGTGCTACTTCCGATTTTCCCAAAGAGATCAGAGCTGGAAGATCCTTCTGAAATCTTGCAATTTCAAATTACCATTTTCTGGACTGGCGACAGCAGAGAAAGATGGGAAGAAAACTAAAAGCCATGTAGAAAACTGAGCCAGGCTCTGCTTCCCCAAGGGACTGCACATGTCCAACCAGCAGCGTCGCAAAAAAACAAGGAGAACTTGTTGTCAGTATGTGGCAAGTCCTTTGCAAACAAACTCAGACAGCTTCAGAGATATGAAATGACTCTTCTACACCACTATACACCACAACACTTTTAACAGCTAATGTGATCAGTGATACTTTTGAACTATTTCTTTCAGTAGCTGCACCTTTTTCTGTTTAATATTAGAAGAAAAAATGGCCAGTTGACTGTTCTCAGTGACAGTAATACCAACTATCTCTGCTGCTGAGCAAGCAGCTACTGTGAGAAGATCATCTCCTAGTCACAGATGAGAACACCTTGGCAAGAACCAGCATGCTTTTTGCTCTGCACTTGCTGTGGCGCAGATTTGTCCTGTTTAACCTCACCAGGAACAGTTCCTTGAAGAGCTAAAGTCTGAAAATAGTCACAGGTAAGTTACCTTGGCTCCCCACCATCCATTCAGGATGATGGGCTTCAGAAAGTGCCAAGGAAAAACTAAGCTTTATCTATGTTGGCAAATATTTTTGTTGCACGTATTTTATGCTTGCTATGCCTAAGATATTTCTGGGGACTGACGCCACCCTCGAGAGGCGTATCTCCAGTTCACCTCTCTCCCACGTGGATAACAGCAGTATCTTGGCCACTGTCCAGCTGGTTGGCAACATCACCCTTATCATCTTTGTGGGCGTCTCTTGAGCCAGATTCCTCTCACAAGCCAAAGGTTGCACAATGTTGGTTAAATACTCAGTCCTGGGAAGAAAAAAAAAAGTGCCAAGTAGGATTCTTTGAAGTTATGTATTTGTATAACTACTCACTGTGGCAAAGCCAGAGGGTTCGCCACCTGGTAGGACCAAGCTAAATGAACAACTACATTTCAACTAATTCTTATTTTTAGAACAAGTCTGATTGATTGTTACTTACACTTTTGCAAGGGAAGGTCCAAGGAGATGGCAGAATCCCACAGCCAGGTTTGTTCATATGATCATTTAACTCAGTAAGTCTTCAAATTAGTCTTGCAATAAGCTTTGAGAAACAGATGTGATACTTACTCTAAGACATTATTTTACATACTAAGACATTTACTTTACAAATTCCTTCACCAGTGCAATAGAATACTATACATATTTAAGGTTCTTATCTGCAAAGATAATTTTCTAAAGCATCACTATAAGGAAAATGTAGACATCCATGCAGAAACAAAAGCAAAGGTGCACATACCCCTCTAGGCAGCAGGTAATACTGTATGCTTCAATTTTTATACTTTTATCATTCCCACCTCAGTGGAGAGCCGCTGCTGAGCTGTGCTCTTCCTTCGATTGCAGCACACGAGCACCTCGGTGCACAGAGGCACACGCACCTTACAGTCACACAAGTATCGCCAACCTCATACTGCCTGCCGCTTGTCTTTCTACCTCAATTCATTTTCAAACTAATAACAAAATATTTTACCACCGAAAGTCTCTAGACCTCCAAAGGTGTTTTTTTTCTCTTTTAATGTATTGAGTTCATATAGAAAAAGAACCACCAAAAACACAGATCAAGAGAACAAGCTAGAAGAGATGCTCAGGGATCACACTATTCATTTCCTGACAATTTTGGAGGAGACCAAATAGAGCTATTAATTATTTCTTCCAAAAAATTAGTCCAACTTCAGACTTCTATTTAATTTCTATTTAGTTACCATCTTAAAAGTAAGCATAACATATATTCATGTAGATTTACAGGGCTTTTTTTCCCTCCTAAAACAACAAATTTTGCTAGGAGCGATCTTAAAGGATTCCTTAGAGGATTATAGTCTATTTACAATCAACTCATTTTGCTGTTCTTAAAAATGTTCTCTGATAATAGCAGTCAATTTATAGCAATCCCTTTTTCTATGCAGACATAATACAAAAGTTCTCAATATTTTCCAGCCAAGTCTCTTTACAGTCTGACTTGGGAGTGGTAGTAGGACGAGAGCCAAGGAATTTCCAGAAATCTTAAAAGTGCTAGTAAGTCATTACTGAAGCAGCGCCATGAATATTTGGTTGCTGAAAGTTACAAGTAGGACCATTCTGCCCTGGATTAGCAGATATTATCTGTGCATCCCAGAAAAAGTCAAGGCTTCTCATTTCCTTATGCAGAACATAAAGAAGAAGAAAGGAAGCCATTTGCTAATTAGGAACAAGCATAACCTTTCAGCGTGCTTTGACTCCAAAACATTCTCTGCAGGAGATTGTTTTAGCTTCCACCTAAATCCATCATTCTGAGTTTTGGTTACATTTGTTTTACAGTTTAAAGATTATAGATTTGTTAGTGTGAAAGCACTCTTTAGAAATGTTTGTAAATCATACAGTAAAAAAATCAGACAGTTTTGTGAAAAATGATTCCTTCCAAAAGAAGATTTCACGGACTACGAGGAACATGAAGCCCTAACAAGTGCAAAACTTCACTGGTCAGTCACCACAGAAGCTCTGTTCATTTATACTGAGAAATGCACGGAGACTGTGGATTCTTTAAGTGCGATTTCCTGGCTGTCAAAATGGCCAGACCAGATGCTTCAAAATCATTAAGAAAAATCATTTTTGGTTTGCAATAATTCACTGCTCTATCAGGTTTCCTCCAAAATCCTCAGTCAAAGCGTGTGATCTCTGAATGTCTCTCCTTTGATTGGTCCTTTGATTGATAAATATTTTTAGTGGTCTCTTTTGGTTATAAATTCAACACTATTAAAAGGAAAAACAAACAAACAAAAAACCTCCATATAACCATAACTCAGGTGGAAAATATGGGTATTTATAGTTCTGCTTTGTGACTTGACCCAGCACTGTACAATACAACAAAAAGCAGATTTATACAAGAAAGCACAAGACAGTCCTCAACAACAGAAAAAAAGGCAACAACTCTTCCTTTGGAGGGGAAAAATCCATTACTTCTGTGTGGCATGCTAAAAAGGAATGACTAGACAGCTATCTTTTTCCCTGACCACATAGAAAAAAAGATGCAGTCATTTTGGTAGAGATCATTTAGAGTTCCAAGTAATGCTCACTGAACGAGTAGGTCCTTTGTAGGATCTCTCTGAGGTGCTTTAGAGAGCAGCCTTGCACTGTTGTCAGCCCCAAGCACTGTCACAGTTGAGAGAAGATACTTTTGCATTTCATATTCTACCTTCCTGTTTGAGTCTTTCACAGAGATCCTTCTGTGACTGGTTCTCTTGTCAGGAGCAGGAGGAATCAGCATCAGGAAAGAAATGAAAAACATTTTTTTTTCCTGGTAGTGAACCATTTTCAACCTCAGGAATTCATAGTTCAGTTGAAGACTCACATACTCACTTCATAGCTACCTCCTGAAGGCAGGGAGGATTTCCATCTTTTAATCTCAAGGACATATCTCTACATATCTATCAAACCATCACAATAGATGCAGTGAGGAGACAAAGGAGTTCAATCCTGCCATCTTATTGTACAGTCACATGAGGTAATTTCAGTATGGTGAGCACGTTATTCAAAGAGAGAGCAGCACTCTGGCATAAAACCAATGTTCATGTACTCCTACCATAATAGTGGCTAACAGAGGAGGTATTTTCTGGTGCAGGTGTAGTAGATTTTACAAACTCACCTGGGCTCCAAAAGTCACACCTCGCCTTCTTTTATCAGGCTATCAGTGTGTTCAAGAATGCTATCACCTACTTACTGACAGATTGCAGACCCTACTCAACTTGAGCTTGCAAGAGAAAAAAAAAAAGGGGGCAACAAAAAAATATCCATTAATAGCCCAGAGCCAATAGCTCAGAGGCCACGGTAGACAAATTGGACAAGAAGACAAGTTGGACACACCAAGAAGGCTAAGAGCCTTCTGGGCTGCATAAGGAAGCCACTGGCCAGGATGTCAAGAGAGGCGATACCTCCCCTCTGCTCAGCACTGGTGAGGCCACCGTTGCAGTGTTGGGCTCTCCGGTATAAAAGTGGCAGGGACCTAGCAGAGTGCACCCAACCAAGGGCCACAGAGATGAGTAAGGGGCTGCAGCATCTACTCAGATATGAGGCCGAGAAAGCTGTGACTGAAGACGCAGGCTCAATGTGCATAGACACCTTAGGAGAGGGAACAAGACCAGGGCATTTGGACAAATGACCTCAAGAGTTCCCCCCTGGTATCAGTGACCATGTGAAGGTAAAATCCCTATGGACATGTACTTCTGTTTTCTAGCACAGACTAGCAGGCAAGATGCTACCCCTGGTAAGACAAATTTGAGCATGGCGAGAAGCTGCAAATCTCACTAGTGTCCCTGTGCTTCTCAAACCGAGCACAGACCTGCATAGACACTACAGATACTAAGGAAAGGCTGCTTGCCCTCGCAGGAATTGGAGCTTGATTCATACTGCTCACCCGTATGCTCTGCCTCCCTCCTCTTTTGCTCTAGACCCCTGCACATTCCTTATTTTGTAGTTAAAAGTGTGGTTGGTGGGGCACAGCCTTCATCCCATTAATGAAGAGTGAGGAGTCTGCGAGATAGATGTACTCAACAGTTTAATTAGTGGTCCAGCTTTATTATCAGCAAACAGTGCAATGTACATACAGAGAGCCATTATTAACATGGTCATTTTACTCAGTAGTTTCTTGTTCTTCAGTAAAAAAAATAGTTCTGTGTAAACTTTTATCAACAGACAAACCTCACCAATTGCATAGACAAGGGAAACGAAGGAGTCTCCAGACCAACGTGGAAGACAAACACATGTGTACATCCTTTTCTCCATTCTATTCTTCCTTTTGTTTGCACAATAAAGAATTCTGAGAGTCTTAGTTTTCAGGTATTATCAGGTAAGTACTGTGACAAGAGAGGGAATTAAGCAGCAGATGCTTAAATGACATATATTTAAAGTATAATCTTCCTTTTTTTTGCTTTGGATTTGCTAAAGTCAAGTAAGGCTTTAGTTTTCCATGTAAGTGGCCATTGTCAAAGAAGGGGAAGCCTCCTCAGCATTTGTCCAAAATAAGTGAATAGTTGTAAAAGGAAGGTAAAATTAACTTCTGTAGATGCAAGGCAATCATCTCAAATCACAGGAATGAAACATAACCCTAAATCAAACTGCAGTTGTCTATAGTGATCTCATTTATGTCATGTTTGTTGGCATCATTCATTTCTGGAACAATTTTGGAAGAAGCTATGATTATGCTATAATATCTTTGCTTTCAGTAGTTCGTTGTCTTATCTGGGCTGTCCAACAGCCCACCTATAAGTGGTGTGATTTGCTTAGGAGTGGAGAATTTAAATTTGTTCTTAGAATATTGCACTTAAAAGGATATAAAGACACTGTCCTACTCTACAGATGTAGAGATAGCATTTGCTTTAAAAATAAATTAGACAAAGTACATTACTAGCACAAATTCATCATTTACATTCACTGTTTCCCCAAACATTCAGTCATCTGAATCCTGAGACACTCTAATTTAATCCATTAATGGTTATGCCACTGCAGCAACTGTTTTCATTTCAAAGCATCCATTTGTGGCAACTGAATTCTAGAATCTGCTGTTTCAGGAACCTCTTGAATTCCTCAGTTCACCACAGAACTGTAAGAGCTTCTGCAGTGCCGCCCCTTGCGCTCCTGTGAGCCACTCTGGCAGGTCAGACCTGCGAGGGCTTCACTGAAGCCCTGACAACTGCCCGGGGCTTCTTGGCCCAAACTCCCCACAAAACTGCCCGTTGTTAGTTTATGAAGCAGGTGCTTAAAGTTATTACAACAAACATCACTAAGGCAACTCATTTCAATTAATTTTCCCCCTCCCAATGAGGTAAAAATAAATCATTTCACTGGATTAAGTATATATATATATTATATAAAAGCTTGTGTCAAAGACACTAAGAACTAATTGAAAAGGCAATTTCCTTAAGTCCACAGCTTTAAGCAAGCAAACCTTTCCCACCACCAGCCTTAATCCAGTTTCCTTTAGAGTTGCTGCTATTTGATTCTTGCACTATTTTCAGTCCTTCTTCACTCTACCTCTGAAGGTATCCATGAAGTGGAGAGCTCCAGCAAAGTCTCCAAGGAGAACACCCACTTTCACAGGTAGCACACTGAGGTAAGACAGTAGGAGAGCAAGGTGGGGGGGAAAAAAGAAAACACAAAAACAGACATCAGAAATGTGCAGTTTGATCACAGAAATCATTCTATCTATCTGGCCAACAGTTAGGAATATGTACCCTCTTGCTAGAGTACAATTGGGTGTCTCAGTATCTGTTACACTCACTTTGCAGCTAGATAGATCAGTTCCCCAACCTGCCTTGCACCAGTCAGAAGTGCCCCAAGGATGGGGCGAGAGAGACCAGATCTGCAGTTAGTGTGGAGTAGACCCAAGCGGCAGAGCCCATAGCAAAACTGCACCCAGATGAAGTCAGAAAGTCACAGGGAGTCATTTCTGTCACTGCTCTGTGGTCTAAGGAGAGGAGGAACCCCTAGAAATTAAGAAGAAAATTCCAGGAGCATGTAGAACTTAAAAAAAAAAATACTAAGAGTCATATTGTCAAGTATAGCATACACTTTTGGATAGACGTAGCTGAAAGATCATTTGAGAAGAAATGGGAAGAAAAGAGGAAAGAGAATTAAAAAGGAGAGTAAAAGGAAGAATCACAGAATCTTACTTTTTCAATGCGAAAAAGAAATACAGACTGCGTGGCAGTATCAGAATTTCTTGGTTCTGTCGAATAGCAGTGATGATCTTTTCGGCTACATACTCTGGTTTGAGAATGGGGAGTATACTCGGCCACCTGGAAGATCAGGAATTTGCAATCACAATACCAGCCATTCTGAATTCATATTTTAAATTTAATAAGTCTCAAATTTGCAGATATTTGATTAAAAGAAGAAATAAATCCTGTGAAGAGAAGGACCTTCATTACATTAGTCTGAAGAGAATAAGAGGCCACTGCCATTTTTCACTCTGCATCACGTCCCACAAGGCAAACCCACACAGTTCTCCTATTAAGACACACTAGGCTTTTATTTTGCTCCTCAGCTTTGTGATTACATAAGAATCCAGAGCAGAGCTGTGCCACTGACTTCAGGATCTGAATGGGGGTTTAGAAAACCAGAAGGATAACTGGAGCGTTTGGCTTGAGCAGAGGAAAGGACTGTGGGGAAGGACTCTGATTATGTGTTTTATGTTTCAGTTTAAATGAAATGCCAGGTACCACTTGACATTTAAGTTGCTCTGTCATTGTACAGCAGAGTTAATACTCATATGAAACCCTTAAAAGTCATGCAAGCAGAGCAAAGTCTAGTCCACAGTTTCTACAAAGGAAATACAAGCATGTAGCATGCTAAACATGCAAGTTGCATAAAAAGCTAACAGAAGCTCACTCACTTGGTTTGACAGCCATCAAACATTCCTGTGTTTATGAAGTAAGGACACACAATTGTGGTTTTAATACCAGTCTTGCCCAGATCTTTCATCTCTAAACTAATTGACTCTGCAAACCCAACTGCTGCAAATTTACTTGCACAGTAATCTGTAAAACAAGTAAAACATTAATTGCAGTTAAACATTTTCATTTGCTAATTAATAAGTTTATTAACCAGCTTCAGTGGATCTTAACACTGAAGAACTTCACAAGAACAGGAACAGCTTTTGAAACAGAAAAGGACAAAACTATCATTCTAATGAAGAGTAAACTGAACAACCACAGCAGCGATACGCAACAGCAGCACCACGACATACAAGTGATCTACTATTACCAGACATGTGCATGTCCCAAGTACTTTACAATAGAGCCAGGACTACTTTTGTGGTTAGAGTATTGCTCAAACTTGGTGTGGTTTGCTCTTTTACTTTCCCTCCCAAGTTAATTGCTGTTACAAACTGGCAGACAAAGAGTTTCTCTCCACATCCTTCTTAGCACCTTTCCACTCCACTGAACAACAGGAGATGAAATTTGTCATATTGGACCTTACCTTTGGATCTGTGCACTAGCTTTTTAGTTCCTGCATCAAATTGAGCTTTCAAGGCTCTCTGCAACCTGGTTTCAACTTGAAACTCCATTTGTCTTCATTATCATGGCCCTGAGGATAATGTAGCTAAATTTCTTTCCCTGCTATGCTACCTCATTTCATACTGCTCCTCCTTTGCACACATTTTCCTATAATTTCTTTTCAGCTTGTTCTAATCACAACACTTTCTTTTCTATCACTGCATAAATTCTATTGAATGCACTTCCAGGAGCCAGAGGATGCAAAATAAGCTGTCTCATATCTGCTACTGCACTACATCCAGCTTTGAGCATTTATTTCAGTTAGGAAAGCTTGTACAGAACGTTGTTCAAATTGAGATTTTTTTGCAAAAAAAAACCATCTCTTCTCATCAATACCTGCAGGTTAACTTTACAGCATTGAGGTTTTCAGTTTCTTATGGCCCATATGAAGCTTCTTGATCCTCTAACTACCTTAGCAGAAAAGTACTACTCTTCTCTTACTTCACAGTAATGCTGAGCATCAGAATTCATCTTTTGAAAACAACAATCTATTTAAATAAAGTGGTCTGAAAGTATGAATGTTAGCTAAGATCCAGAAACTCTGGCCTGGCAGGAAGGAGTGGGTGTAGGCGAGCGCAGCTCATGGAGTTTAAGCCAGGCACATTTTCTAAGCAAGCCCTGATTTTGTTGCACCAACCTGCGAGCCGATTGACCCCGATGAGCCCTGCTGAGCTGGCGATGCTGACCAAGTGCCCATGGTTGGAGGCCATCATGGCAGGGAGGAAGGCTTTGTAAGTCTGCAGTGCAAGTCAGAACGCAGTATTTTACTCAAAAAGCAACAAGTTCTAATATTTTGATGAAAGGAATTCTGATTGCAGTTTTAGATTATTTTTTTTAATACCATGAAACAGAAAAAATAGGAGTTTGTTGTTTCAACTCTGCCATCTGCTAAGCTGGGACTTTCAAGGCCCAACCAATACCAGTTTATCTTTACCACCTAGATAGATACAGCTTTAGCTGACTGTCACATTTTTGAGCTACGGAGAGAAAGAAATTTAATGTTTCAAATGAGAGTTAAATAACAAAGGAAAGATCTGTACTTCCTCTCTTAATAAATTTACTCAAGAATATTTAAATTATCAACTTGACACATGTTTTAATATCTCCTTTGCAGCTCATTATAATAAGAAGGTAAGTGATCCACCTTCTCTGAAGGAAGAAGCACATTAAATAACGCATTATTATGGACCAAGTCCCACTTAATTAGTATAAAAGCATTGTCTGAACATGCAGTATTTCTAATTGAAACTATCAATCACAACCACAAAGTAACTAGAACAAAGACAGGATTGACACATCTCTCACTAGAGTAGCAACTTCTAAGCTGGGCCTTCACGATACTAATACCAAGGAACCTAGCACATTAACTACAGGACTTAGCAGAATATAAAATTCTATTCTCAAAAGCAGTTGCTTCCACCTACCTACTACCCAGAAGTTCCCAAGAGATCCAGCCTTCGACCCTTTATTTCATGGGTTCGCAAGCATGGAAAATAATTTCTTGTATCATTTTTGATTGCGCTTATAGGGAGCTATATACCCTTCCATATTTTCCTCAATTCCAAAGGGCAAAATTAACCCTGAAAGCATGTTAAAAGAGTCAATAACAAATAAGTAAGTGCAAGTACAGGTATTACCCAAAAGTGTGCCATTATGTTCACCTCCATGGTTTTTTCCACAAGGGAATCTGGACAATCCATAAACCTCTTTCCAGTCACAATGCCAGCATTGTTGATTAGGATGCTAACATCACCAACTTCTTTTTTAACCTAAAACAGAAAGCCACAAAATGTCATGCATGTGTATACACTATAATATAGTATACACTTTCCAAGTTCTTCTTATGAAAATAAAAGAAACATAAATATAAAAATATAAAAATCAATTAAGCTATACTTTTATTGGACTTGTTATGGATCCAGACAACTCTAGTTCTCCCACATTTTCTCCTGCTGCCTGTTTAGAGCCAAGCTGGCACCTGCACGTTTTGGGGATGTGCAGCCCAACAGTTCCACAGCCCCAGGTGGGCGTCTGGTTTTGCCACCACTGATTCTTTTTATGACTGATCCATATAAGTCTCTACTGCAGCAAGCTTGTCTAATGCAAGAAGTATTTTGCTACAGTAGAACCCTTTTAAAACCAGGCAGCCATTCTGTTCTTGGGATTATGGCTATGTTGCGGCATGAAGCAAAGTGCAGAGAGTCTCAAGCTCCTTCCAGCAGGAACACAGACCTCAATCTTCTGCAAGGGCTGCAGTATTTACCTGCATTACACTCAAACCCTTTCACATTTTCCACCCAGTTCCTCGGTTCAAAAAGCAATGCAACTGCGTGACTTCGCCCAGCACTTGAGCCTTCTGCTGGGAATAGTCTCCTGAATTTCCTGGTAGGGGATGGACCTCTTGTGTTCCAAGAGCCCAGGAAATCCCTTCTCCCACTGCAGAGAGAAGCAGCTACTTAACAGCATCTTAATAGCTCAAGTACCTCTTCATGTTATTTTCCCATAGGTTCTGCTTCCCATGACCACAGTCTTTAAATACTAAGATGTTATTACACAACAGTCCTTCATAATTTCTTACGATTCCTTTCTTTATTCAGGTATTTTGATAACTGCAAGCAGCTTTACAGGTCAGCAACTTTTAAAAGGCTCTCTTCCCCAGTCACAGTTTCTATACAGGCTTAGTTTTGATTAAGACCCCTTGAAAGAACACCATGGTTCCTTTTATATCAGCTCTCAGGACAAATCAGGAAGTGAGAAAACGATCTGAAGTTCAGGATTTTTTTAAACAAAAGTTAACCAGAGCTTCGTGTTTCTCAATAAAAGATTTTGTTCATGTGCTTACGGAAAACTCTAAGCTGATGGATCTTAAAATGACACATGCATTGACCAAAGGCAGAAATCTTATGAGCCTTCCGGAGCAGGGAATGCTGGTGAGTTTTTCCCCTCTGGTGTGTTTGCTTTGATTCTCACCCTGTTCCAGAACCTTTAAGATGATTCCCAGAACTGAAGTTAGCTAAAGAAGATTCTGGACGCACTCAGTTCTGTGAGAGGAAACTGAGTTTCCATTTCGGCTCCAGAATGAGGACTTTTGTGCCATCTCATTTGAGAAGATAACTCAAAGCCATCTAACACGATCAAGCTTTCATGGAAAAAAACCAAACATTTTTAATGCAGCATTTGAAGTGCACATCATTAATTTAAGCTATTCGGGAAAAAGAAGATAACTTCCCTATTGTTGCAACAGTCTGCAACTGCCAGATCAAGTGTGAGCAGCACGTGTGCTTAGCCACTGTACGGAAACATCTTCCTCCTGCACCACCCACAGACCAGCCTTTCCTAACGGTATCTCCTAAAGTGACTACAGGAAACACGGGCAGAACTGGGTAGCAAAGCCTTTGTAACAGTAAAGAATTGAAGAGATTTATTACAAATCTCTAACTTAAACTGATTTAAGAAAAAAAAAAAATTGTCTTAAATCTCATCTATGTTCATTAGCTAGCTAACCATTTAAAAAAAATGCCAAGTAGTCTTGGTAGGGTTATTCAGAATCACTTTTGTAGTGAATAGAGGAGCCAGATGTCTCTCTGGTCACTGTTTCTATAGATGCTTTTCTTTATTTCCTCTCTCTAGAAGTTATTATGTAACAACTTGAATATTTCTGAAGTAGCACTGAAAGATCTCTACAGACAGCCTTAAACACATCGCTCCGCTCTCCACAAAGGCTTGAAATACATCAAGTGTTCAAAACAGCACAAGCTCAGAGACACACACATAACCACTAATAAAAGGTGAACTCGTATTGCCTCATGCCAGATCGATTTAGTCATCCCAGAAGTCTGGGTCAGTATCCTGGACTTCCCTTTTGTGGCAAATCCCTGTTTATGCAGGTACCTCATTATGCTCCTTTGTGCCCACAGCACGAACAGAGGGGGCACTATGGGGTGCACACAGTTTGTAACTTGGCTATTAGGATATCCGAATTAGATGGAGGAGATGAAAACACCAACAGGAGAAATAAACGCCAAAACCTTGACTGACTCGGTTCTGACCAGCAACAAAAACATGAATGACTTCCTTGATTCCCTGTGTTTAAGAGACAGCTGTTTCTACCCAGCTTCCCAAAGGAATATTCACACCTTGGACAGAATTCAAAACAGATGCAAGTGCCTTCTTAAAACCCAGACAGCACCTCAGGCGTTATGCCACTTCATGCTGCTCTCCAGCGAAGCGGAGGAGGCAACTGCTCGCTGAGCAAGGCGACCGTTTTAACTCCTTCCTTCTTCACTCTCCGTGTGCACAAGGCAGAGAGCTAAGAAGAGACCTCAGGCTCCCACATTCCACCTCGAGCTGAACACAGGAATCCTTCACAAAGTCTCTTCCCCAGCTAGTAAGTTGTTACAGTCATCAGATAATGCCGGCCTTGAACTTCACACCTCCCCACTGCACAATGCAAGAAAAGGTGTTCCAGGGGTGTTCAGTGTTGACTCTACACAGGCCTAAAACAAACAGCTGATCCTGTCAAGTGTCTCCTCCAAGCACGAGTACTGTTTCCTGCTTGATTTCACATTTGTATTTATGCTTTGTCAATGCATGTTTGCTAGTGAGCAATTCCCATGACTCCCAGACAGTATCCCGAGGTGTTTACTTCCAAAGATCCAGGACACTGCTTCCCTCCCTCCCCCTTCCAGAGCCTCCTGGAAGGGGTAGAAACAACTGCAGGGTGGGAAATGCCCCTGTGCACACCAGAATTGCATCACTGGGAAATGCTCTCCTGGGTGTGTGAGTTTAGCTCACTATAACCTCACAGAACTAAGTCACTGTGCACAGCTGAATCACAGAGAAGCTCTCAGACTCAGCCTGCTTTGCTTCCTCCTGCAAAGGCTGGCTCAGCACATGAGGCACCGAACTCTACTACTCCCCACAGGAGCAGTGGCACTGCCACCAATCACCCGCTAATGCTAAGGTCTTACTGTTGCTAGCTACATGGGGAAGGTGTCAGCTTGCTCTGCATCAGCTGTCAGCAGGACACAGTTAGTTCTGAAATGGTAGTTGGGTATTTTCTTCTATATAGATCAGCCAAAAATGAGTTATTTGTGGATTTTCCCAGTGACTGGTGACAGAATTGGTTCAAGCCAGGAATCCTGCACTGGCCAGTTAGAGAACTTCTCGCCACTTCCTCACTCCCATCTCCCTCCTGTTTTTGTCACGTGCAGCCCTACGCACATGCATATCCACATGCTCTCCTCCCTTTTACATTTGTCCAAATAAAGTTTTGCTCTCCACCTTCTCCATGACACCCAAGCACCAGCCCTCGAGTCCTCAAAAGGGAAGGTTTCATCTTATTGAGCCTTTCACACTACCACTCCTCCAGCTCAGCAGGAAGCCTAGAAGCCTATTGGAAAACACCTGTAACCTAGAGAGAAGATACATCACTTAACTAGCATAAAGGAGCTGCAGGACAAACCAAGCTCTAACAAGCTGCAGGTTATATGCAAATTTTTCCTGGCACTAAGTTTGTTTTACGGTCATTCTCACCACGGGCAGAAGAATGCAGAGCACTAGACCTGCTTGAGGCACTGCAGAGGACAGAGCAGAGACATTTCAGCCAACAACACCTTTCAGTTCCCAAAGATCCGAGGCAAACATTCACTGTGGAAACTTCCTAGTCCAACAGTGAAGTTCAGCAATACTCTAAGCAAGCGAGCGCAGCTTGTTATAATGGAAACTGAGCCATTTCAGCTTTTGCCATATCTACTAGTCTACTCAAAATATGTAACCATATGCTTTAGTTCTAAAGTGCTTCAAAAAGGAAAGGAAGAAAAAGGAAGCCTTTGAGAGATGCTTATTAACTCTCCCAAAGTGCATCTACAAAATTCATTGTTGGACTTACTTAGTTTAAATTCGCCAAAAACAGTCAAAATTCCTAAAATGGGTAGCATATGCAATGAATTCAGGACCAATTACCTTTAACCCGTTACCTTGAAGTCCCTCTAACTTACCATACATTCATGCATATGTATTTTAAGAACAGTGTCAAGGATGAAGAACTTTACCTGATCTGCTACTCTGTGGACTTCTTGCCTTTTGCTACAGTCACAGAGGTAAGACTGTACTTTTACTGCCCCATTTTCTTTGGCCAGTCTGCTTGTTTCCTTGAGCCCCTCTTCATTAATGTCCCAAAGAACCAGTGTAGAACCGAGGCGGGCAAATTTTATAGATAAAAGTCTTCCGATTCCACTTCCCGCTCCTGTTATTAACACTATTTCACCTGCAACACTCTTCTTCCGTTTAGGTACAATCAAGAACACTAGAGACTCCAACAGGTAATAAAATGAAAGTCCAATAACTTTAAGCAACTCCAGGAAGAAGTTCATCTTGAGGCTGTTTTGTCAGATGCTTGATAAAGGAAAGTGTTTACCAGCTAGAATAAACCATAAAGAAAGATCATGAATCAATGTAAGTATTTTGGAATTGAAACACATTTTCAGATCCAGTCTAAATATTCCCTCCAGCCTGATGTTAAGTGCTTCAGACTTGCATCTGCAAGTCTGGCCCATTTGCCTTTTTTTATCTTTTTGCCATATCATCTTTCCTGCAGGACATGTCCTGCAGCAGTGTCGGGCACTTGGGCAGGAATAACCTCAGACACTAGTACAGATTAGGTGTTGACCTGCTGGAAAGCAGCTCTGCGGAAAGGGATTTGGGAGTCCTGGTTGACAACAAGGTAACCATGAGGCAGCAATGTGCCCTCATGGCCAAGAAGGCCAATGGGATCCTGCCCTGCATCAGCAGGAGCGTTGCCAGCAGGTCGAGGGAGGGGATCCTGACTCTCTCCTCAGCTCTGGTGAAGCCGCACCTGGAGTACTGGGTGCAGTTCTGGGCTCCCCAGTACAAGGGGGATGTGGAGTTTCTAGAGAGGGTCCAGCAGAGAGCGACAGAGAAGATTAAGGGACTGGGGCATCTCTGCTATAAGCAGAGCCTGAGAGAGGTGAGACCGTTCACTCAGAAGACAGTGGTAGAGAAGTGGAACAGGGGAAAAATCTTATCAAAGTGTATAAATATGCAAAGGGACGGTGTAAAGAACATGAGTTTCTCCCTTAAAAAAAAAAAAAAAGTTACTTCTTAAGCATCTAAAGCAGAAATGCATTGCAATTCCAAATCAGAATTGACATCAACCAACTCTAGTGTTCATAAATTAGTAGTTTTGGCAATTATTTAAGCTCAGTAAAAAGAAAATCCTCCCTTAAGGCCACAATCTTTTTGCTTGCAGTGGGTCCTTGTTATTTAAGGAATCACCTGCAGATCAAGGCCCAGTCTCAACCTTGTACCTTGTTTAGAAACTACCAGCTTAGGGAGCTTTGAAACACAATGATTTGTAAGACTGAAATAAACCAGGTAAATTATTGGTTGTCACCAACCAGCCTTTCAATTACTGCTCGACCGCAAAGGCGGGCTCTCCTTCAAAGCACCTTGTTTAGACACGTGCTGTACAGCACTTCCCTCTCCTCTCCACCCTGAATTAAGCACGTTACATGCATGAATCATACCAGCCCACATGACCTTAACTTTGTAACCTGAGTTCATCACACCAGGTCTGACACTGGAGTATGGAAGGAACGCTACCAATCCCCCAGGGTCTGGATGTTATGCAAAAAAACATGGCCTTAATCAGAGCCAGTTTTAATCTTTGATAAGTGCAGTATAGAGGACAAATATCTTCTTTCTCAGCTAAAGGCACAGCGCGCTGGAGTTTACACTTCAACCTTCAGCACTACCCCTCTAATTTGATCCCATCTCTTAGTTAACGTTGCTGTCTGTGTACAGAGACAATCATGTTTGTTAAGTGCCAGAGATAAGAGAGCCACAGACTTCGATCTCTGCTACGCTGAGCAAAGTTTGTCAGGCTTAGCATGTGCATATACACATAATATATAGAGCGATACAAATAATAAGCCTTAGGTTTTGGTACAGGGCAAGCAACTCCATTTCTGTAAGGGAACAGGCGCTACCGAACTGGGCAGATCATTTCAAAAAAAAAAAAACTTCTGACAGTAACATTAGGAAATCTTAAAACTCTTCTGTTAACAGAAAAATGTTTACCAAAAAGCACAGTGGTTAGGAAAGCAAGTTCTTCTTTCTGAAGATGACTAGTCATATGGTAAATAATTTAGTGCTTAGTTCCCTTTAAAATAGAAGATGTGGTGTGTGCTAGATTCTGGCACAGATAAGGGACAGTAAAACTGATGAGAAATGAAAGAAAGACCAAGGTGACAAGGCACCATTTTTCTAGGGCTAATATCGACATTTTCTGTAATAGACTGTAACAGCTATAGCACTACTACACAAATCATTAAAGCAAGGTTTCCAAAGGGGGGGGTGGGAAATTGTGCGATTCAGAAAAAGAAAAAAAAAAAAAGAAAAAAAGAAAAAAAAAAGAAAAAAGGAAAAAAAAAAGTTTTAGGAAACACAAGCTCTTTGTTAGGTCTAAGACAGAAACAAATCATTAATGTAAATACAGATGTTGCGTTTAACTTGATCACACTAATTTAATATAATTAACATAACACTTCCTTCATTTGGGTGAAAGGTGATTGGTATCTCTTGCTAGCTAGGGATGTTAAGGGTAAGTGTCCTTAATCCCTACGAAGCAAAGGGAGAGGTCTTGTTTCTGGAGCACAATACACAACTTGACCTACACTCACCGGAACTTCAGGAGCTTTTATGTCAGTAATTTGTTACGTAAAACATTTGTGTTTCAGCCTAGCACATGGCAGAGGCGCAGCAGAGCTTAGAGATGCAGTCGCTGCTGACAGAGACACCTTTAGGTTTTCAGTTAGCGCAGCCACTCGGCAGCCCCCACCGACACAGGGGGCTTCCCTGCCACTCACCCATCCGCCCCCTCACCCCGCTTCAAGGCTTTGCTCCTCGCCACGCGAGCCAGGCGAGGTATGGGGGCTGCTGCAGAGAGGAGCACCCACACGGAGCCAACACTTGCCTGGTCTGGGCTCCTCAGAGCGACCTATTTATAGCTGTATTGACCAAGGAAACCTTTGGCGCTGCTACAGAATCAGCTCCCTGAGTCCAAACCACAACCCTTGCGGTGGCATATGTTGCTTTAAACATGATTACACCCTCACATAAGTGTCAAGGGTGCATTAAGAGAATCTATATATGGTGGAGCTGGCAGGTCTGTTTCAAGCTGCGGACAGTTTTGCTGGCACCGTGCTGGTTTCTGGGCCCATGCTGACACACATAGGTGACTCCTCCTGCAGGCTCCGGGGCAAGACTTGGGCTCACTTCTGAGCCAGAATACATCTCTGCTAGGCAGCGCTGAGTGTGTAATAACAACATGGCAACAAGAGCAAACGGTTTGCTCAAGGCCATGTTATAGTCAGTGCTGACCGCAAAGTCACCGGGGTAGAGCCAGGCGTGAATTCCCTCTTCGTGCTCGGAGGGCTGCAAGCCGCGCGGAGCGGCTCGCGGGGCAGCGGGAGGACGTGTGTGCAGCAGCCCCTTCCTCCCTTCCCAGCCGGGGGACACCCACTGCTCGGGGTTACTGCACGGCAGCACGCAGCATCGCTCCGGAGAGTGATGCCTGTCCGCAGAGCGCCGGGGAAAGAGGTAAAAAGGGCCAAAACAAAATGAAAAAAAAAAAAAAAGAGAGAGAGAGCG
>JAWLRI010000838.1:371205-387331 GCA_034781795.1 Crypturellus tataupa | reverse complement strand
TTTTGTTTGTTTATTTTTTCTTTTTATTTTTTTTTTTTTTTTTTTTTTTTTTTTTAGGATTGTATCGTTTAAAATAATGGCTCATAGAAAAAAAAAAAGCAAGAGTAAAAAGCATTCATTTAATTTTTGAAAGTTTTAAATAAGGCTTGTGCTTCTTAGAGTACTTTCAGATTAATAACATTTAATGTTGAGACTGATCAGCGTAGGAGGCTGGAAACAGAGACCGGCTGCTTCCTACAGCTTTCACAAAGCTCTCCTCCTGGGCAAGAAATAAAACTCGCTAGATGTCTTCATTCTCCCTGCCGGCATGAATGTAAAGCAACCTCTTTAAGACAGTCAGGTGGGAGATACTCTAGATGCATTATCGTTATTCTCCATTCCAGTCTAGAGGTGAAACTATCCCATGTTTATCAGATAAGAACATTACCACCTTCATGCCACATATTAGTATTTCTGGAGTAATTTGTGAGTGTTGGTAAAACTCCAGGAGTGCAGGAAAGGGACTGCTATAGTTTGCATTTTGTGTAACATCCGGCTATATGTTTTTAAAGGGACCCAGGACCATTTCAGTCCTAAGAACAAGTTTAAGGAACTTTTTAAGTCTTCTCACTTTTGCTTACTTGTAACTGATCCATAGCAGTGCTTTGCCAAAAGGCTGCACTGTACTTTGGACTGTCTATCCTGTTCAGAAAACCTTGGACCTCTGTAGGGAGGTGGATATTGGCACCTCCAGTGGAGCAGTGCACCCAGCAGTGCCGGGAATCACTGTGCGTGCTTCACATGAGTCTAGGGTAGATACCTTACGATGTGGGTCATGTTCATGACTTCACCACCATCTGATCTTAATTATGGACATGTCCCAACAAATGGTGATGAAAGCAAACAGAGATTAAGGGTTGGTCTGATCTGGATAAGCACAACTGCTCGGTGACTAGGATATTTATTCCCACTTTAGTGTATCCTGGCTTGCTCAAGGCCATGTTCTGTTAAAGGGTCTTTCATCTTCCTCTGCCCTTCCCTCTCCCCTCACCATCAGAGCAGGTCAAAATAGATAAATATTTAAGTGATAAAACATTGATTATTGTCTGCCCATGCCAACTGCTGAAGTGAAATACTGTGATGTTTGTATGAGCTTTAAAACTGGCCAGAAGTAGCGAAGAAAGTATTAACTTCATTAATTAATAATACATTAACACAGGTATTAACACTGGCACCTATATTCTGTAATTCATACAGATATTACCACTGGTGCGTACAATCTGTAACCCATCCACTGTGGAATGTGTAGAGCCCTAACAAGCTTCTGGTGGCTGCGCCAGCTCCTTTAGCTGCTGCAGGTGCATCGTGGCAATGCAGCGTTATGCAAACTCATCCTTGGTCACATATTGCAAATCCCCAGAGAGGAGAAGAGCTTAGATTGAAATCTGGGGATTTCTAATAGAAATCAAATGTCTCCTCTGTGCAAGATTGCCTATGAAGGAAGTAGAGCAAATAGCAGAATTAGGCAGAATTCTTCGAAGTTGACATCTTATTCCAGAAGAAAAAAAAACCAGAATTGTAGGGCACAGGTGATTCTAGCCTAAGGAAGGATCATCATAGTGAACCCAGGAGCTTGATTTGCATTCCGTTTTCTTCTTTACTACATACGTTTTCTCCAAGTCACATTTACCCTCTAAAAAGAGCACATTTAGTCCCAAATAATTTTTTGAGCTCTACCACCAATTGAAAATGCAAGTGCAGTGTGGTAAAATGCATCAGAGCTTATCCAGGTGAATAATACTCTACAACAAAATATTTTGTGTTTGCTTTTTCATCTGGACCTTCTCTTTGACCAGGTTTACTGTGTGCCCACACAGACAGGACAGAATTGTGTGGGAATTGGGATGAAAGCCTGTAAAACAGCTAATTTAATCATTGGAGCTGCCATGAAACATGGACATAGAGCCTGGACAGGAAGCCTCTAACCTTTGCTGCAGGTAATGTTACAGCCAAGAATGAGTCTCAAATTACTTCTTTTCACCAGTAAGAACCCTTGTCACTTTGGACCTTTAATAGCACTTGAATTCAAAGGCTGGTTATTCTTTGCAGACATGGGCAATTAAATCAGCTCCTATGAGTTACAGGTGTTTGTTGATGTTTGCTGCTGGTAAAAGTGGGATGTGCCCTTCAGACATGGAGAGCTGGGTTGGTTTCATCCCCAGTAGGGTTGTGGTGATGGTGCTGGGTGGGACTTAGACTCATATTTTCTATCTTGTAGGAGTGCACTTCAAAAACTTTTCTATAGTTCCTTCACCAAATCTGCAGAAATGTGACCCATGCTGAGCAAGGGGATATGACCACAGGTATCTGGCTTTACCAGCCAGTCAGCAATGTGCCCTTGTGGCCAAGAAGGCCAATGGGATCCTGGCTGCACCAGGCTGCACCAGGAGGAGCGTTGCCAGCAGGTCGAGGGAGGGGATCTTGACTCTCTCCTCAGCTCTGGTGAGGCCGCACCTGGAATATTGGGTGTAGTTCTGGGCTTCCTAGTACAACAGGAACGTGGAGCTTCTAGAGAGGGTCCAGCAGAGAGCCACAAAGATGATTAAGGGACTGGAGCATCTATTGTATGAGGAAAGAGCAAGCGAGCTGGGCCTGTTTAGCCTAGAGAAGAATGAGAGGGGAACTGTTCAATATGTACAAATACCTGAGGGGAAAATGTAAAGAAGATGGGGTCAAACTCTTCTCCATGGTGGCCAGTGACAGGACAAGGGGTAATGGATACAAGTTGAAACACAGCAAGTTCCATCTCCACGTGAGGAAGAACTTCTTTATGGTGAGGGTAACAGAGCCCTGGAATAGGCTGCCCAGGGAGGTTGTGGATCCTCCTCTGGATGCCACCCTGTGCCACGTGCTCTAGGGGGGTTGGACCAGATAATGTCTAAAGGTCCCTTCCAACCTCAACCATTCTGTGATTCTGTGGCAGCAGCACCTCTTTGAAGAGCCAAGGCTGCTGTGTGGTACTGCATTTACTAAGAGCTCTGGAGGTGAAACTGGCTCGCTCTGATCCCCTCAGGGTACTCCGGTGCAGAAGTGATCAGTTTATCGATCCCAGGCATGATTTGGCATGAGCTGCTGGATGTAGAGGCTGAGGACTCTCTTAGGGAAGAATATGGTGTTGGCTGAACTCTCTTCTGCCCCCACGACTGATGCACTTTACTCCGAGCAGGGAGATGAAGGAAAGTGCAAATAATTATAGTGTGACAAGTGTTAAAGAATATGCTCAAATTTTAAATGTATGTCCAAGCATTGTTATAAATCATGGATTTATCCAGCTAACTCGTGTCTTCCCTCCACTGGGATTTTATTTTCCAGTATATAAGCTATAACTTTGCACAGTGAGACTGTTAATAATAGCTGGAATAGCCTGCCATAGTCAGCTGCAGAGACTGCTGTTGGGTATCTCTGCTCACTGCACTGGCATGTAATTAATGGCATTTAATAATAACCTTGATTGATCAGAGTGAGGTATTTTTGTAACATTTGGGCCTTTGTGAAACTTCTTCCTAATAAGTCATAATGCAAGATTTCTGTTGTGGAAAAATTAGAGACTCATCAGGAAAACAGAACGAATGGTGGAGAGCAGAGGTCTGTAGTGATGCTTGAGAAGTGAGGGAAATAGCTCTGTTGATGGCTAATTAAGAGAGTGAAAACATAGTGAGGTTTCAACTAATTGGGTATAGATGACAGCAGTACATGGGAAAGCTTGTTGTAACAAAGAGGTAAGAGAAGAAGCAGGGACTAGAGAACATGGGATGGAAACAGCCACACCAAGTCTTAATTTCACTGCTCCTTCCCCTTTTGAAGCTCTGTTGCTTTTTATCTTGTTTTAGATGGCAATTACATTGGAGATGGAGAGATGATTTACACATTTGCAGGACATTCAGTGTACCCTAGTGTGCTCTGTAACACACAGCAACCTCTGTGTGTTCGCTAATTTTCTGTGTTTGCTCATGTTCCATCCCTGTGCCATCATGATTGTAAAAATGGGAACTGGTCCCTCACTCCCTGCACCTTTCATCATTTTGTGCATTATAGGTCTGAAGGAGACAGGACTTTTAATCCTTTTCTTTACAGTGATCTCTTAAGAGTCCATCTGATGTGACCATTAAGCATCATTTTTTTCACTATTGTGCTGTACTGCCTCTCTCAATCAGTAGAGAAGCACCTTTCTCTCTCTCTCAAAAGATTGCCAGACCAAGTATGTACTTTTGAATCTTGTGATGGTTGATTTTGTTTTTTTGTGTGTGTGTCTCAGAGGTTAACAGGTGATGATGAATAAAGGTATGAGAGGAATAAAGAACACTACGTTTCTCTGCATTAATTGATGGTCTTTAAATTGAAGCAAAATGCTCTGGAGGGGAAAAAGTGCTGATACTTTTATATTAACTTTTAAGCCCATGTCTTTGTTACCAGTTGCAACAGCATCTCCCTTGAGGCTCTGCAGTTTGCAAGATCCTGGGATTAGTGCTTCTGTGCTTGAACTTCTTTTTTATTCTAAATATAAAAATTCTAAATTATCAGGGTCTTCAGCTGCACAGACACTCCACATAGTAGAAATTTTGGTGAAGCCATTTTTCCCAAGAACACTATGCACATTGATCCTGAAATACGCACAGGAGTGCACTGGCATGGATGAAGTTTCACTGCGCTACCCTGGTTACTTCAGAATAGCTCCACACCTGCTCCCACCTAGTGTCTGAGGAACAGAATTTTAAATCTCTTGCTTTGCCAGTTTTGCCAGTTTTGGTACATGGTTCACACAACACTACAGACACTGCAAGCCACTGCACTTTGACGATGTTAAGTGATGCTAGGCTAGGTCACAGAAGCGATGCTGCCCTATATGGCTACACCAAAGACTATGGTCAAACCAAACATAAGCACTGAAACTGCTTTTAGACAATCTCTAGTCTGCAGTGATCTTGATTAGTGCTGAAGGGATACAGTGGATCTCTGACTTTGCTTCAAATTATGCCAGGTGGAATAACCATTTCCTTAAAGAAAAAAAAAAGTGGCCTCTGAATCAAGGAAAGCACTCTGGAAACATTGTGCAGAATGCAAGATTAATATCTAGTGAAAAACTAACAGTTTTCCAGGGAAGAAAGAGCTAGCAATATGGAAGGTAATAACTACAGCACGACCTAAATCCGCGGTGCACCCACATTTTAAATGCTGAGTGAAATCTTATTCCCCTGCTGCCTCCTCCACCAATGTCAGGAAGCATCCAGTAGGGCTTGATCTAGTCGGTACGTGGGAGAGTGATAAGGCTAGTTTTAAAAGTATGCAAGAACTTTTGCTTAAGGGATATTTCAACAGCTTGGAAAGAGTTGAGGAGGGAAGGTGTGTCTGATATGTGAATATAAAATCTACAGTGGCATAGGGGAAGTGAAAGATTGTTTCATTTCTCACAGCAAATAACCAGGTGGTAACAATTTTAACTTTTAAAAGAAATAGAAGAAATTTTTCTTTCAGTCAGTACACATAGTTTTAGAAATCAGACTGATCTTCCTGCTGCAAAGTGTAATTCTACACATGCAGAAATTTGGCACGTGTAATAGACATATGTATAAAAGCTGCCTATGTTAAAATATGCACTTAGCCAGAGTTTCTAGAAATTACCTGCTAGAAACTTTTTAGATTCAGCAGGTAGTGAAAGAATGTCAAGCATTTTATAAAGGGATTGTGGGGAATATTCCTATAATACAGGAAAAACACACAAGTGTCTTCCCAGGGCATACAGAAACACAGAGTCGAGGGATTCCTGAAGCCACGGAAAAGAGCTTTGTGCTTAACAGTCCCAACGAGTAAATGGAGCAAATGGAGCTGGCATGCATCCGGATTACACAGCTCCAGAATCACTGCATAAACACACTTTGCATTTGGAGCTCTGGATGAATATGGTGCAAATTTCCACAAAAGCAGCTTTTGCTTGCAAATGTGTGTTTTCAGCTTGTCTCTATTATTAATAGTGTGTCATACATGTACAATTAAATTCTCAGGGCTTTATCAGATGTACCTGCTTTAGCAGATATAAGAGCATAAGCACGCAGTATTTATAGTGTCATAATCAGGGAAAGTAATTAATAAAGGCATCACTGAATAGAAAACGTGAATCAGCAGATGCACTGCTTTTTTAACAGTGATCAGTTTGTGATATCCATGAATTATAAAGGAGATAAAGGACTGACAAAGGTACTAAGAGGCAAGCTTCATGTCACAGATCTTAGATTTGCCACCAAGGTACAGGCAGCTGAATCTGAAAATTTCTACGAATCACAACCTGAGATGGAAAATATAGATACTCAGATTTAGAAGGAAGGCAGGAAAAATCTTTCCATCACATTTAACAGAGATCTTTCTTCTTTTTTTTTAACTGAAGGGCCACCCAACCTCCTTAAGGAAAACACCTGATCTGCTACCTTTTTTGTAAAGGAAAATCCACAGCGCAGCTTGGGCAGTGTTGCCTAAGCGGTTTTTAGTTGTAAGTGACCTGAAGACTCATTTCCTATTTTCTTATTCCTCTGCATTTATTTATTTGCACTCCACAGAATATTGATGTGCTGTTGTTGATGCCTTCCCAAAGATTTCGCAGACAGCCTTCATTCCGTGTCTGGCATGTCAAAGGGTGAGAAATCACTAGAAGGTGCTGAATAGATGACCTAGATACTAGCCTGATATTCCCCATCTTTCCTAGAAAAGCGCAAAAAGCCACAAGAAATAAAATTGTTTTTCATGTTTCTGCAAGTCTCCTGTAAGCTAAGATAGCAGCTCTGCAGGATCTGCTGCAGCTTCCTGCAGAACAGTGCTCAGGTCTCCTGAGGGCTGAATTTTGCATGGAAGGTTGACCAACTGGCTTCTAAAAGTAGTCACAGTAAATAAGAATGGCAACTCTTTTAAGAGTATTACTTCTCAGGATGTATGCTATTGTAATTACTGACATAATTAACGTATTAATTCATTTTTTTAAGTGGATGAATCCACCAAGCACCAGAGACCTCCCAAGCAAGAACCTGTTCTCTGCATATAATCGCGGGTACGCAGCGCAGGACCTCCTCAGTACGGCTCCTGCTTGCCGATACTCCGTGTGCGCAGTTCTCAGCAGAGATCATACGCGGGCACTGACGACACTTTCTTGCACACGCCGGCGGCGGGTTTATTCCGCAGGTGCAGCGCTCGCCAACACGGGTCAACGCCAACACGGCTCGAAACCCACCGGCACCCCGAGCGACCCCGGACCGGACAGCCGTTACCCGCCCCTCGCCTCAGGGCTCGCGCCCCTAACGTCTTTCCCCCAGCAGCCCCCACGGCGGGCACCTCCCCCCGCCCGCTTTGCGCGCTGGGGCTGCTGGGAAATGTAGTCCCGGCCCCATACACCGCCAGGGAAACGTGTGGGTCAAGGATGCCAAAACACGTCTAGGCCCTGCTGTTCCCCCACAGCCTCCCAGGCCTCTCCTGGATAACTGGCTGTATTTCACCTCGCCTTTCCCAGGACTGAGATTCCGAGTTCTTCTCGTGGTTCCCTTTTTGTGCATCGCTATCGCCATCGCTCCCCAAACCCCAGCAGCCCTTCCTACCCACCAAACGTCTTCCTCCCGTCTTCCTCTTTCAACTGGGTTCCTATTTTCGCCTCTTTAAAACAAACCCATACTTACAATCCCGTCGCTAAATGGGATTTTTGGTTATGTGGATTTCAACCATATTCAAATACTGAGGTCTGTCTCCACCATTTACTTATATTTGTTGTTCATCTCTTCATCATTCCTCGTGCTGTAGCTTATTTTCATACTTTTTTTTTGTGGAAAAAAATGCAAACGAAATTGGGAAATTGGTCAGGAGACAAAATGCTGAAGAGCAATTCATCCAGGGGAGTTCTTTTGTTTGTTTTGTTTTGTTTTGTTTTTAAATAGACTTATGTTACTTTAACTACCAAATATTTATCCTACCATTACAGTGCTCACACATGACACCAAAGAAAATCACAGGTTTTATTTCTTGTATTTTCCCATAAATCCTCTTCATGTTTGGCAGACTTTTTCTTTGCCATATGGAAAACTGGACTGTAAACACTCTGAAACTAGTTCTTGTCCTTTTAACTGTTCCTCTGAAGCACTTAACACATTCCTTAGCAGAGTTTATAATATTGAGCATTATTTCCTGATGGCTTTATAATGAAAAAATAAAATCTCCTTGAGTGCAGCAGATTCCCTGGCTGCTTGAAGAGGTGATAGTCATTAGGTGTCACTGGAAATTACATTCACCTATCTTTTAACATTATATGCTGGATGCAGCCACAGAAAGTCATAAATGAATCGTACTTCACGCAAAACAACAGAACTTCATTATACGTCGGTGCTGAAAATGAATAATTGTTTTGGAAAGGTTGGTTCTAATCTCCTCCTTACATATTTAGATTTATATTCTTGTTACATAATCTGCCTATAAGAGGCCTAAACCTGGTGACCACTGAACATATGAAGTTTAATGCAGTGAACCGGTTTCAGATTTGTTAGAGCAATATGATATATAAAAAGTAATTTAAAAAATACAAAATTGGAATTTAAAGTAAAGGAATCTATTAAAACTCCCCCATTTCTCCCTGTCCAAATTTCACGTTGTGTGTTTGTAACACACACATAAGCACAGCTGCAGGTCAAAACCGAAAAGGACTACAGTATTTGCAAGGTCTAATTTCTAATATTCCAAAGTAGTTCGAAATACAGTATTATTTCTCTTTATGAAAAAAGTGCATATTTTATATTCTACATAACAGTTTGCACATGTAAAGTACAGGTTTGTTAGGCTATGACTAAACTTACAGAAAACAAGAATAACATACACACATTCTTAATCCATTAAAACAGCAATGCAATTTAAGAGCCATGAGAGATAAACTGGCTCATTTTTTTTCTTTTTTTCTGAATGCGATGGCCACACAAAGGAAGAGAGGATTGCGTGTGGGGGGTGAGGGGGAAGAGGGAGAGCTTGTGAATTAAAAGGCTTGGTCATTAGCTCAATAATCCTGCTGGTTCCCCTGCTGAAAAACGTGTTAACACATTGTCAAAATTGCTCTGCAATGTCTCATACTCTTTCAGGATGTGCAGTTCAATAACACTCTGATCTCTGAAAACTAGAGAGTGAGGAATTAGAGTACTTGCTAATGCAACCTTAGCCCTGCTTCCTGGAGCTGGAAATAATCACTTGGAATTGTCTGCCTGCATCCAGCTGTGTCCCCAGTGTTAGGTAATGCTGAATTGAGGGGTTAGAGGATTAGCTGGGACAGCTTGACAGAGCTGTTATTGGGGCATGAGGTGATTCACCCCATTTATGCCATCAAAAGGAGAGAGATTCCCTGAGGAATGTGGAATGGCCTGTTTCAAAGGCGAGCTTTTCACCATGTGTCCCGTGGGTTCCCGCAGCCTCCTGGGAGCTGCTGGTGGCACCCGGGGAAGAGCGGGCTGGGGTTTGGCCTGCGAAAACGCCGCTTCGCGTGGAGGTGTGTGGCTGTAAAACTGAGCGGAGATGGGGCTAATCCTGGGTGCGATACCACAAATCTAAATGCACAACTGACGTGGGAAGCATGTTTCGTGTAAACAAATGCTTAGATTTAGAAATAGATGGAGGCAGATTCAAAGCCTTAATTCCTGAACAATATGTGTGATCTTCAAAGGCAAAATATGTGCATGTGATTTAAACTACAGTTGTTCAAACAGAGCCCAGCTAAGGTGGTTCTGGTGTGTACCTTAACCCATTATTTCCTGGCTTTAGGCAATTGAATGACACTGAACTCAGTACTTCAGAAAAAAAAAAAGTCATTTGACAAGAAAAAATGTGTCACTAGAAAAGATATTTGTAAGAATTTACGTAACAGGGATTATGGAAGTTTGCTTTCACTATACTCTTATGGCTTAGCAGTAACTATAGTGACACTTTACATAAAGAACTGCATAATAAACATTTTATACATAATAAAATGCACAGTTCACATAATGCTAAGCAGTTTATGTCATCATCTGATTTTTAGGTGGGAAAACAGAAGGAAAAGTTAATTGATCTGCCATACTTCCAAAAGGTTAAGACTAATCAAGAAATAGGCAATAACTTTCTTTACTCTCAGTCTGGTGTCTTTTTCAACTGAGTTGCATAGGCAATATGTGATCCTGGATGGATCCTTACCCTGCGACTTTGCTGTAGTGGAATGAGGTTAATGGTCAGGCTCTGAGATACCTCAAATATGTTGGGGATAATAAAGAAATCAAAAATGTAGTCTCTCTGCTGAATCTTGAT
This sequence comes from Crypturellus tataupa, assembly GCA_034781795.1. Taxonomy (NCBI): domain Eukaryota; kingdom Metazoa; phylum Chordata; class Aves; order Tinamiformes; family Tinamidae; genus Crypturellus; species Crypturellus tataupa. The sequence continues at coordinate 377,008 of JAWLRI010000838.1, read as the reverse complement.
GGAGTCGACCTCTTTTCAGTGGTAGCCACTGAAAAGGAAATGGCCACAAGCTGAAGCACCAAAAGTTCCACAGGAACTTAAGGAAAAATTTCTTAACAGTGAGGGTGACAGAGCCCTGGAACAGGCTGCCCAGAGAAGCTCCTTGTGGAGTCTGGAGATCTTCAAACCTGCCTGGATGCCACCCTGTGCCACATGCTCTAGGTGTCCCTGCTGGAGCAGATGGGTTGGACTAGATGATCTCTAGAGGTCCCTTCCAACCTTAATGATTCTGTGATAGGTTATTGAGCATATAAAGACAGCTTCTTTTCACTTACCTGCTCACCTTTCCCTTAAATATTCCCTTCTTTTGCCTGTCAAGCAACATTCCCAGCTCAGCCTCTTGAAGTCCCATTAAACTGTTACAGCTGGAAGAACTGGGAGTATGTAAAAGGCTGGTACTTTCCATCTCATGCTTTCTGCTGCTGCACATAGGCCTCAGCTGGGTGATTTCAGGTTCACTATATTCCTGGTTAAGTAGTGTGTGGTATGGGGTGTGCTAGCTAGTCTCTGCTGCCCTCAGCTATCACCTAAGCAGAATAAGGGAGCCCTTATCTTGTTTGTTTTTCTTTGAAAAGGAAAGGGTGATACTGCTGTCTTTTTTTGTCTCCTATTGTATTTGCAGGAAGATCTTCTCAGTGGAGCAGAGACTGCTTTCAGAAGTTAAATCACCATCAGGATAGAGCGTTTTATTGGGAGCCCATGTCAGTGACTGTTCATGCACAGAAGAGATATATTAGCAAGGAGATTGCGATCACTGTAATCAACTGAATAATATATACTCATGTGGTTATAGTGTGCTCCAGCAAAGCAAGCAAGGACGTGATTTTCTCAAAGCAATTTCTGAAAGGAACTGAATTGAGACCAGTGATGGCTTGTGAGACCTCTGACAAATCATCTGGAGGAGAGCAGAGCAGAGGAGTTTCACTTCTCTGGAAAAAATGTTTTTTTTTTTTGCTGGACAGAATGGAATGGTTCACATTGAACAAAAGAAGTCTTGGTCTTCCATGCCATTGGTAAAGAAGTGAAAATCTAAGAACTCATTTTGATCTGAGCCAGAAAATACTAATATACTTCTGGATTTTTTTCACTGAAAATACTAATTGTTCGTGCAGACTTTCACTCTGCCATTTTATTGGCCAGCTGGAGCATTCTTACTGTAGCTCAGTCTAGGACACAATCTTGTGACCTATTTAAAACACATGAGAGTGAATGTGCTATAGCTCTGTCCCTCCTAGTTCCAGAGGATTGCATTTACATTTCCACCAATGTCTCTCCAGCTAACATGCAAACAACTTCCATGTGTCACTTATTTTCTCTTTACAAATAGTTTGAGTTCCATCTAAATTATGTGCAGTATTCGGAATATATCCTCAAAACACAAATGTCCCCAAGCGCTTGAATGTAATTTTGTTTTAATGTCTTCATTTCTATATATTCTTGAAAATTAAAAGTTCTTTCTTCAACGCTGAGGAGCATCAGTACCCTAGCATCCAACCAGTGTCTTAAACTCCAAATATCTTTATGAACAATAATTTTGGTAACTTTTCACATTTCTATTACATAGACAAAGAGTTAGGTGAAGTGACTTCATGGGGAACCTACGGGATGGCAGCTCTCCATTCAGACAGACCCAGCAACCAGGAGATGATCACAGTAGGCCGAGCTGGAGCTGTGAGGATGGACTGCAGGGGCCTGGGTTGCTGTGGAGGACTCAGATGATCTGCAGCGTCGGGTGGGAGGGATGTGGGAGAGCATTATATACAGGAGGATGCAGGGCACCATGCAAGACCTATTAATTCTGCTGCCCGTGGAACGATTCTATAATTTCAGAGCTCTGATTCCCATTCAGAGAAAGAGATGAGAAGAAGGCAAGGAGAGCAGAGAATATTTTTGTTTCCTTTTGTGATAAAGAGGGATTTCAATGAATGGTGCAAGATCTCCTGTCACATTTAGGGTCTAAATAGCCTTGCAGGCACTTTCACTAGGAATGTTTTTGTTTCTTTGAAGATGAGATTCCTCGACTCTAACTGAGCTGTCTGTCTCCATGGTAGCGGAGCGGGCTATGGAGGGGACAAATGCAAACCCAAGGTTTCATTTCAGCTAGTGTTATTTTCTTAGGACTTGCCTACACTGGGACGCTCAGGAATGTTAAAATGAAATAAACTAATGCACATATGCTGAATTGCATTAAACCCCTGTGTGGATGCTCTCATTCATTGTAACTTAAGTCATTATAGCTTAGCCCGCTGTGAACTGAAACTGCCTTCCTTCTGAATGAAAATGTAATAAAGCTTCATTTATGTTCATTGACTAGTTAATTTGTCTTGAGCAGACGTTTTCCTGAGTGTCCCCATATAAAGGAAGCCTTAAATGAAGGCAGTACTGAGGCCACATTGTTGGGCAATCAAGACCCAAAATGTAGCTGAGAGTTGTTAAAATAGGATAGGACCAGACACCAACTTCTCTTTAGGAGGCACTTGCTAACACAAACCTAAAAATATCCACTTCTTGATGCAAACAGTCACATCTATTATAAGACATTTCAATCTGCCTTTTTGAAAAAAGTTTATAGTGAGGCAATTCCAGAAATATTTGGAGGCTTCATATTTCCTTGATCCCGGCCAAATTGGTTTCAGGCCTCATTATGGTAGAGAAACTGCCTGTCTTATGAGCTTACTGGCAATCACCAGAAACTGAGCTTGCATATTGTCCGCAGAAAGTAAATTCCTGACGTTTGGGGACATCCACAATAGATAAATGTAAAACAAATATGCTTTACAAATACACTGGCACTTCTTACAGATTAAAAGGCCATAGTGAAAATCACAATAGTTCTTGTGTTGTAGGATTTCTTGTATGCTGTATAAGAAAGAGGGATGAATATGGGGTTGCATCAAGACAAAATATTATAGAAATGGTTCCATTAATTGGTAGAACTCAAAAATTCCTCTTTTGTGATAATTGGGAGACACATGAACTGTGATTTGATTCTTGAATATTTGTTAGTCTTTCTGTCCTGGAAAATACAAGAAACTGCTGGTATGTTGTGCCAATGATCACATTGACATGCTTATCTTGAAAGTAAAAAGAAATAAACAAAGACCTGCAAGTCGTCCCTTAAACACCTCTTGGAATCTCTTTTCCCACAAGAGTGGGAAGTAGGGTAATTAAGATCTTCAGTCAGTTAGGAAAGCATTTTGCACTTTTCCTATCAAAAGAACTTCCCTCTCTCTATCTAAAAAGGCCTTTTCACAGGAGGATTAATGCAGGTAATGTCCTTGTTCCTAGGCGGGTGCTGATTATATCCCCAAAGTTAACTGAGTTCTGAAGAAGGAAATGTAGGAGAAAAACCGCAAAAGTTGCCAGTAACTCTGAAAGATCCAGAGTTGAAGGTTCCAAGGGTCAAACTTCATGATCCTCAAGAATATCCCCCGTAAATGACACCCTAAATTAGAAACTGTTAATTTTGTCAGAGCATATGAGTATATTTATCAAGAGGTGTGTAGTATTTTTTTAAGGGAAATGCTTCTCCAAGCCCTACACAATCAGAAAAACTGAAAAGTTAAAAGAGGTAATCAAGAACTATTTGTATGATACTCCCTAACCAGAGGAATTATATGAATTTCATTATTCATTTTCCAAATCATTAGGAAATTAAAAGTTTTTTTTTCACTTGGATAGAAAGAGTAATACTCAAAGGAGTAGGTACTTAACAAATAGCTGATGCTAAAATATTAAAAGATGATGATCAAAAGCAGGTGATTCCACTTACAGTTTTTGTCAATATAGAAATAAAGTTGTTGCAATTAAAAAAAAAAAAGATTTAATAAAAAGGAGTAAAGAAATACATTATATTCTGAGGCCACCTACTGACTACGGCTGAAATAGCAGAAGGAATGGTAGCAAAAATAAGAGAGTTGGTTGGCAAGGACCCAAAACAGAATAAGAGGACTGCCTTGTTCTAAAAACCCCAGGAAAAGGGAATGAAATATATGATCTGGAAACTCAGAATTTGATGACTCTATTAAGAAGTTTCAGAACAAGCAACTGAACTTATGACAGCTTCATTTTTTTCTGTGACTCTCTGACCTCCAAAGGGAAGAAACATTTTTTCCAATGATAACATGCTCTGATGTGCTCTTTAATAGGAGCGATGGAAAGTCATGAGGATGAACTTGTGCCCAAAGTAATGAGAGGCTTTGGATCTTGATTCTGGTATCCTAACTGCAAATGCTATTTCCATATTTTTTCTTTGTAAAACAAAAGAGGTTGTCCAAAAGAAAACCCAGAATACAATTATAAAACAGTTGAACTAGTCCCATTCAAACTGAATACTACACTTCTTTTGTGATGAAGTGCTGGGAAGAGTATTTTTGTTTCTTGAAGTGCAGTCAAGATGTGGTTAGAAATCATGGCTGAGCATTATATACCCAAATGGTTGCTTTTAACTCAATCATTAAAAATAATTTAATATATGGATTTACTAACGACAATTAAAAACAAAATTTTACTGAGAAGAACCTAGCAGGAGAAATTGGTAATGTAGTGCTTTTCAAACATTATAGGAGACATTAAGACATTCTGTTAAAATTGTGTGTTTTTCAAACAGGCAAGTTTATTATTTATTTTCCATCTTTAAAATGCATCAATTCCTGGGCAAATTCATCAGGCCTAGAAAGGCTCTTGGCCTTGTGAATGTCTGTCAAGAGTGAGAGGAGCATGACCGAACAAACTGGGTGCTAATGTACATCCAGCATCTTCAGGAGAACTTTGTATGAATATCGCCTGACTGCACAACTGAAAGGTTTGCAAAGGCTGAAGGTGGCCGATGTCTGATATTTTCTACCTTTTGACTTGAAAAAAGCTATGGGTCCAGCAAAAGTGCTGTACATATGTGAGAAGCAGGTTTTGGTGTGTCAGTAAAGTAGGAGTAAGCAAAGCAAAAGCATTTGTGAGGCTTGGGGATAACTGCTTCTGAACTGAGTAAAATGATGGTTGACATCTAGGCTGCCCCTCTGAGGGACCGTACAGAGAATTCTGATTTAGTTACTGCTGAATGCATTAAAACAGAGGGGGCTGAGTGAGAAAGAAGAAATTCCAGCCACCTGACAGGGGTGGCTGAGGCCTACTAGCGTGGTGGCCCCAGGTGCCGAGGGCAGAGGGAGTGCGGTGCGTTCCCCACTTTCTGCCTGGCTGCTTGGTTTGCTCCCACACAGAAGAACTGGGAACTTGGGGTACTGAATTCTTGCAAAGTGCTTTTCATCTGGTGGGACTAAGCAAAAACCTGCATGGTTATCCAGCAAAAATGTGAAGTTTTGGCCTCAATTGCCAAAATTTCTGCTTTGGGATGTTATGTAACTCAGTGAAAGTGGCGAACAGGGGGTGTAAGAGCTTACTCTCCAGTTGAAAAAGAGCAGTCTGTGCCTGGCATAGCCGTAATTTCCATAGTGGCGAGAAACCTGGAAGACACATATTGTGTCTGGATGACTGAGACATGATTTTTCACTTGAAGCGTGTGTGCCCTGTACTTGCTGATGCTGAAGCAAGGTGGGGAAAGCACTGTCCACGCTGAAAGTCTGTTGTGAGGCTTTCCAAGCTTTTCTCTGCAGATTTATATCTGGTAAACCTGGCTTTGAAATTACAGGGTTTTATACAGTTGCTTTTGTCGTTCTTTCTTTTTCTTTCTCTCTCTTTCTTTCTTTTTCTTTCTTTCTTTCTTTCTTTCTTTCTTTCTTTCTTTCTTTCTTTCTTTCTTTCTTTCTTT
>JAWLRI010000838.1:343635-365669 GCA_034781795.1 Crypturellus tataupa | reverse complement strand
GTGCAGGGGGGTTGGACTAGATGACCTCTAGAGGTCCCTTCCAACCTTAGGCATTCTATGATTCTATGATTCTACTGGAGCAGTTCCGTGATGAGTAACAAAGATGATTAAGGGACTGGAACATCTGTCACATGAGGAGAAGTTTAGAAAGCCTGGATTGTTCAGCCTGGAGAAAAGAAGGGTCAAAAGGGAGCTTATATATAAATAACTGAGGGAAAGGAGTAAAGAAGATGAATTCATACTCTTCTGAGAGGAATTGATTTAAAATATAAGAAAAAGCTTTTTCTATTGGAATAGATTGCCCAGATTGTTTATAAAGTCTCTAATAGAGATATTAAAAACTGAACTTAATACACTCCTCAGTATCCTCCTATCTGACCCTACTTTGAGCAGGGAAATTGAACTAGATGATTGCTAGAGGTCCTTCCAACTTCATCCTTTCTGTGATTCTTTGTAGCTTATGACTCAATACTTGGCCAGATATATTATCAAGAATCTTGTTGAGGTGTCTCCAGCCCTACATTTCTGCTTATGAATTCACTGTGACCCAAGAACATTGGGTATTTTTTCAAAAGGAGCAATTAGAAAACTTCAGAGCAGACTGATTCAAACCTCTGTATCAACTAACAGTGTTGCCACAGAACACTTCTCTGTTTGTGTTCCCTAGTTTATATCAAAAAGGAGTCTTCCCTACTGTAAATTGCCTCACCAGAATCTTACAGCATAAATGCATTTAAATCATTTAACTGAGAGCAAAAATTGATAGCCTGGCATTAAGATTTTTAACTCAATAAATATGAATTGTTATGACAATATTCTATGAAAATTAGTGGCACACTTTTATAACTATGTTTTCTTTATTTAAAAATAAAAAAAAAACTTAATTTGATGAACCTTTCTGTAGAGTTCAGTTGCTTTTTTATGCCAATAAGAGTTAAATAAATTTTATTTTGAATTAGAGCTTTTACATGGAAGAAAAAGAAGAAAAACTTAAATTGGATTTAATAAAGAAATTCACTTCTACTGTAGCTGATGAAATTGCCTGAGTTGATGAAATAAAAACATCCTGAAAAGTTAATTTTACATCCATGATTACAAAAAAAAAAAAACCAAAACAGTCATTTTTTATATATTTTCTTAAAAATATCAAGAAAATGGTACATAAGGTAAATTAAAATGTTTAGAACCTCGTTGCTAGTTGAAATATCTGTCAATTAAATACTTGTAGCTCTTTTCCTCATATTGAATGGATTTGACCTTGCCTAAATGAAGTAATACCATTTCTTCTCGAAAATGCCTTTCCTTCTGAAATTTCTTTTTAACTAGCAAGTGAAAAATATTCGTGTTAAATTTTGTTGTTAATCATGAATCATGCATCTGTGTACAAGAAATATAAATCTTCCCACCCCTTGAATAATCTTCTGTTGAAGAGATTGATGTTCCTGGCAAACCTGCATCATTCAATATAACAGAGATTTTACATATTACCTTTCTTTCAAACCTCGCTTGAGTTCACTTGATTCAATAACGACTTGGATTCACTTCACTGAGATTCTGCATGTAGTTACTACAAAATATTGAATAGTGCTTGAGGTTTTTGCAGAAGAACAGATTTATTTTAAATTATTTTATTACTAAATTTCTGTGTATGCTTAGGAAAAACTGGCATTTTTAACAAATAATGTAAGACATCTGTCAGGCGCTCTATGGCAATGATGCATTGCCCCTATCTATTGTGTCACTATTAGGATAGCTAACAAGTCAGTGGCAGGAATTTATGCCAAAGAATATATGTGGGGTTTTTTTTGCCTGACAAGGACAGAACAGTACAGAGAAAAATCATGCATGCTAGTTCAGCACCATATGACAAAAAAAAATGTGTGAAACAAAGCATTTCATGTGTTTTTAGATTCTTGTATGAATTAGAAAGCACTGGACTGTATTTATGGTGATATTTTACCCCATTGCAGAACACCAACATCAATTTACCACTTTTTACAACACAGCAACTAAAATCTTTAATATCTTAAAATTAAAACTTTTTTATACCAATTTTGGTATTGTTCAGGTTTGATCTTCTGTGTTCTGAGAAATCATAATGATTAACACAGCAATGCCTTGGAAGAATTCATGTTCCCACTATTTCCTTCACAAGTAAAAAGCAAAAGGTGGTGGTAATGCTGATAAAATATATGATTTTTTTTTAACAACTGAAACTAATAATCCTGTTTCAATGGCTGTTTTATGCTTTCACACACACATGCACACTTTTCACACACACTTTTAAATATATGTTTGCTTATTTTAAAAATTGCAACCTATGGGATACCAGAGTTCGTATTATTACAACAAAAATTATTGGGTTCACACTACTTACTAGAAAAATGAATGTACATATAGACAACACATCCTAAGAATAAAGACAAGTATGCAACTTATCTTTTAAATCTGCAAGGGTTACACCTGTGTTTACACTGCAGGGGAAGGATATGGGAAGAAGAGTTTTCATATACATGCAAAACAAATGCTATTTTTTTAATTAGCTAATCTAGAAATCTAAAAGAACTATCATTTTATGAAGTTTAAACAACCTAGTTCAAAGCTGAAAAACTAACTCTAAATTCATGGATTTTTTTTTAACAGGCTGTGTACTCCAGTTTTATTTTAGTAGAGGATGAATTGGCTACTTAATTAACTGAGAAGTTAGGCAGAATTTTTAACTGAGGAAATATAGGAAAGACTAGTTTTTTTGTAATACTGAGAGAATATTTGTCATCTTTGTATCAGTGAGAAATATTTTGGAATGCCATTAAAATTTAAATATGTCTTAGCCTTTCATCTAACAAATAGAAAAATGTCAACTTATTTCTGTATACTTAATTGAAATTATTGATGTTAGTTAAGGTCGTGTTTATAACAGGCTGTTTTGTGGTAAATTATTGGCACTAATTTACACTGTTACCCAAGACATTTGTACTTCAATATTACAGTGAAAATTTACTTTGTCTGGACAAATCAGAAGCATATCAGGATATCTGATTTTCTGGTTTATGTTTCTAAAATAGATTCTAGCTCTATGTTTTATATGGGAAGAATTTTCATGTTAAATGAAAGTTCTTTTTTTCTCCTTTGGGGAAAAAGTTAAAAAAAAAAAAAAAAGAAACAAAAAAAGAGGCTTGTATTTATTTGAAACTTCTGTAAATTGAATTTCTTTTAGTTCATTGAGTGGTTGCTATTTTTTGTAGTATTAACTTTACACTGAACATTACAAAATTACCACAAGCAGGAAACACTTCAATTAGATTTTCACAGACAGCCCCTTCTTTTCTTGTTGTACACAGTATCTCCTAAAATTTATCCTAAAGTCAGAGTGAATTCTCTACTTTTATTCATTATGAGCGGTAATCACTATACATGTTCTAGATACCAGTGTTCATGCAGTACTTTCCAAATAAAGTTTAAAAAATACTCTTGTTCAGTTATCAAAGTTTAAAAAGAAGTTTTGCATTGTTTCTGTCAAGGGAAAGAAAGAGAGAGAACAAGAGATGAAATACCGTGAATGATGTACTTTTTGATGATCATTCAACTTTTTAACAGAAAACTGCCTAGAGGACTCTGACATGGTCTTTTAACTTCTTTGTCCTCGAGGGTTTGAATCTACTCAGTGTGAGGTTCCAAAGTCATCTGGGCAGATTTAAAGCATTCTCCTGCTTTTCTCAACAGACTAAATTGAGAGTACCAGAATTCATTTCCCATGTTACCCTTGACAGCTGTCATTGAAAGAAAGCAATCTCCTTCTGTTCTTTCTGTGATTTACAACTGTGTCCCCAAGGTGAAAAGCAATCAGGGAAACTACTACCTTAGTTCTGTATGCCAACCAACTCAAATTGTTTTCTGAAGTACTCCTTTATGCATCCCCTGCTAGCCACACTACACTCATGTATATATTTTTAAAAATCTATAGAGTATGTTAACTAGCACTGAAGATATAATTTTATTTACTTTTTAGCTTGAAGGATGTGTATGTATTTATTCATATATGCATATACATGCTCAAGCATACATAAACATATACACATGCGGATAACTTTAAGATTCAAACAATCATGACAAGGAAAATAGCAAATTTTATGTTTGGCCTTAATATTCTCTTGGCAAAACTTACCAAAAAGAATTTCCATGAACTTTAGCTAAGCCTTTGGGGTGATTGGTAAAAACATTCCTATTGTTGCCTGTACAGTGGTACAGACTCATGTTTTCTTATCAATGGAAAACTGTCCCAAGGTTTCAGTCATGAAACTAGGATGGAGTCCATATTTATAGACAGTCTTTCAATACAAAGATACTGAAGAAGCATAATAACACCATAACCCCCTCTTTCCAGAGGTGAAAGTACTACAAGTATAACCATTTAATAGTTAACATATGGAGCTCTAGAAAAGAAGTAAAGAGCGACAAATGTTCAGATAATAACATAATTAACTGAAAAATGCACACAGTCTAGGGGAAGGGATTCTTGAGAAAGAAATGAAAGAAATGTCGAGATTGGAAGTAAAGAGTTATGTAGACATCTAGTATCAATCTTGCCATATAATTTGGTAAAAACAAATCAGTATTTTGCCATCTGCATGACAACTGGCATTAGTTACTAGTTTAATTATGTGCATCAATGAAATCTGGTAAATGTGTAGGTACTTGTTTAAATTGCTTTTGACTAATTTATAATGTTAATATGGACAATATGGAATGCAAGCTGTAAAAAATGCACCCTGTATTGTGGATCTGTGTAGGTGTAGCAAGAGGTTTTAGTTACACCAGGACAAGGTAGTTTCTAATATCAACCAGTCTTAAATAGGATTGCTAAATTGATAGCAAACTCACCATAATTGACCTTAATTCACACAGTTTCATGTTATTTATTCCGAAGGATTTATATAGTCCATAAAAACAATTCACTTCCTTTTTTTTTTTTTCTTACCTTTTTAGATACTATGTAAACGAAGAGCTTCTTTATGTAGTAATGAAGATGACTGCTAAAATAGACAGAGCAAGAAAGTGTTAGTTTACTGTAGTTATTTCTCAGTTTTGCTGATTCACTGCAAAATGGGACGCTGATTATAACACAGACATAGGTCTCAGAAGAAACATGAATTCATTTCTATGCGATAATAAATATGTTGTACAACCTTGGGCATTCATTTGTGAGATAATAGATCACCATTTCCTGACAGTCATAGCGGGGATCACAACCACATTACCTGAAAAGAACAATGGTTTCAGCTGAACAGGCAGATTATGAAACATTCATGTTTTGTATTTGAAATTAAATATGAATGAACATTTGTGACTTGTCCTATTTTATTATATAGTAATTAAATTTAAGTAATATTTTTTTTAAAATTTAAAATTTTTAAAAAAAAAATGATTCAGAAGTAAAAAAAAAAAAAAAAAAAGTAAAAAGTAAAAAAAAAGATGTTCTTCTCCACTCAAAAGAGACCCAGGCTTCTTTTCTATTGAGATTTCATGGAAGCTAGATATTGTTGGGGTAGATTCCTGTCACTGTTTGGCAATCTATAACTTAAAAAGTTAATGATTTCCTGAATCTTCTGAATTCTGAATCTTTGTGAATAACTTTTCATGCTGCTGTCGGATGCATAGACAACAAATCTGAGAGTTTGTGATGGAAATCTCCTTGTCTCCTCTCAGTCTACCAACAAACCATAGTTTTCACTGATGGGAGTGAAAGGAAAAATTGTGGGGGAGGGATATACCTTATACGAGACACTCATGGCAAAAAAAAGCATAATTTGTTAGCTTTTTAACTGCTTGCTTCATGCTTTTTAATAAATCTGCTCTGTTGCTCCCTGCAATTAAATATTTCATTTTTCATCATTATCCCTTTATTTTCTTCTATGGATTAAAAACAGAAAATACTCTTGTTACTGTTCACTGGTATTTTTATTATTACAGGAATTTAAGCAGAATATATTTAAGTGTGATTAAAACTGTGTATTGGTTTGATTTTCATTTTGCTTTCTTCTCATTAAAATTAAATAAATGAACAAACTAACATGACTGAGAAAAAGATTTAAAATTCTTTAAGTTCTCTTTTAGCTTCCAGTCACTGGCCCATCCAAGACTCTGTAGGAACTAGAGTCACAATTTTTTTTTTCAAAGCAAAAGTTCTTTTGGGTAAAATACCTTATACCTAAAATTTAATGCCTAAAATGTCACTAAAATCAAGTTAGAATCAAAGACTTGAGGTAAAATGTAGCACAGTTACAAGTTGCTAGTGAAGTAAAAAAATCACTGTTTAAGTTTGTTTGATGTTGCTATTATGCATTCATTATAAAAACTCTGTTTGTCTTATAGTGGTAAACTGTTCTGATCCTGGCTTTGTGGAAAATGCTGTTCGGCATGGACAGCAGAATTACCCTGAAAGTTTCAAATATGGAACAAGTGTGGCATACCATTGCAAGAAGGGATTTTATCTGTTGGGTTCATCTGCTTTGACCTGTAAAGCTAATGGCCTGTGGGATAGATCACTACCAAAGTGTTTGTGTAAGTATTCATTCAGTTGGGTTAACATTAAACAACAGTGTCTGATTTTTTATTTACAAAAGCACTAAAAGTTGAAAAAATGCAGTTGTGTTTTGGGGGCCAGAACTGGATTTTATGAGCAACATATTGTAAATTGTATAATTCAGTGAGGAATCATTAAGGCAAACTGGCATGCAACTTTTAGCTATTAATGTAAAAATAATTTTAGAGGAAACTATGGACCTATAACTTGAAGTGCTTTCAAATAAATAGTAAATTGCCCATATACTGTATTTTTACATTATTCTACCTGAAAACAGCTTGAGAAACTTAAAATCATTACTTACATATTATCATAAGGAATGATAATCTTAGACAATTCATTATGGAAGGAGGAGAAGAATATGAGGAATCTAAATCACCTAAAATGGCTACCCATTTTTCTACATCGAGCATTTTGGAAATTTGATAGCATTTGTATGTCCTTCTGTCTGTAGACTGAGTTTCAGTAAAGTCATAGTTGTCCATCTCCTCAGAATAGGAAGTCCAAGGCTTGCTCTGGTGACTGATGATAGAGGCTGGGGTAATGGAAACTTCCAAATAGGTCTAAGAAGTGTCTAAATTCCTCAGTAACCTTTTGGGCTAGCAGCCATTCGCTGCTGCTGGACTAAAACATTATCTGAATACTCAATATCTACAGGACAATTTTTGCATTCTGTCCTTGAGATAAAACTTACTGAAATGAATAGAGTATTTTCTGTGAGAATGATCTATTCATTCTGAGATAAAGTCACCTAAAGTCCTTTCAAGTACAATTTAATTTTCAGAGATATCAATGACAATCTCTCTGTTTTTCAAGTGTAAGATTGTTTTCAGTGATAGGGCAAAATGCTTGGAGAGACAGCTAAGATAAACTTTGAACTGAAAATGGACATGAGGCTCTTTTTGAAAATTTTATCACTAGCAGTTCTTGTTTAACAGTGAAAAAAATTAAAAAAAAAAACACTGTCCTTTTATGTGAATCAGTACCTCTGAGAGGCATTGCTTAAAGCAGATGATTCTTTATACTGAATCTGGGAAAATTGCCTGTACTACAAACCATTGTACATCAATGAACCACATTAAGAATAATGTGGTTCTCTCCACAAAAGTCTGCTTTGTCTCCTTCCCCTGCTCTTTACCCACCTCAGTTCCTTCCTGAATTGTGTCAGGGCTAGCATTTGCATGGCCCTGTAGCACGGCTCGTTAACAGATGTCGCTGAGAACTAAACCTTTTTTTTTTTTTTTTTTTTTTTTTATGAAGCCTATAGCTTCCCTATCTATGGCAAGAGCTCTTAGGCAGACTAAACAAATATGTAAAATCAAATTAATCTCCCAGCTAAAAAAAGTATTTGTCACACTGATAGGAAAGTGCAAATTCTAATACGAATGAGGCAAAAAAATTGAATAAAAATGGTGTTTGTACTTTAATCTTCTATTTTTTAGAATAAAATCTTCTTTAACAAACAGGGTTATGGAAACCTGGTTGACAGAGATCAAAGTTTCCATCAAAGTTTCATGAAGGGCTTGTCAGTGCAAACAAATTTCCATGTTACATTTTTCTTCTTGAAAAAATAAACTGTCTCTGCACATTTTTTTTAGTGGTTAAAGCTCATGCTGACCATTGCTGTCAGTGCACTGCAAACACAAAGTATTATTACTTCATGTTTTCTCTACAAAAATATGAACTTGTAGCACTGCTGAAAAACAGCAGAATTACTTAACTCACATAGAGATTTACTGATCACTAAGGGTCAGGCTGGATCTCAACCCCTGGAGCCTTAGGTAATAGAGAAGATATTGAGCCTAGCGATCATTAATTGAAGCTTACTTTCTTTCAGATTCTAAATAAATCCCAGAGTGATCACAGAATCTTTCCTGGCACTTGTTCTTGATCAGTTCTTACTCTTCAAAGAGAAAAGATCTCCCTTTTGCAAGAAGCAATATTTTACCTCTTGTTCTGCAGTTCTGCAGAGACAGCAAAAGACTGAGACTCTCAAAATTAATTTCAAAAGCTGGCCAGGACATTTCTCTATTCTGAGGTGAAATGTGAGTTGTACTGTATTTGCCCTTTATTTAATTGTATGCATCTAGAATACTATACTAACATTTTCTGTGCTTTTTTTTCTGTAAAATTAGTGTTCATGTTACCTTTCTCTGTGCTTAATTCTGTGCATACCTGTAAACTCTGACATGTAATTTATAGCTAAATGCCATAACTTAACATAACTTAATCATGAAGGAATTCTTTTTATGATTTCTCAGCATCACACACTAATTTTAGAAATAACAAGTAACTGGAAAAACACAACAAAATTTTTAGAATATTCTTTCCCTCCAAAATTGGTAAATGTGGTTAAAGAGGGGAAGTTTCAAGGCAATAGTTTCTTTTGGGGATGTGTCTTTTTAATTTTTTTTCAATTTTATTTTATACTTAAATCAGAACTAGCTGCAACAGAGAAAAGAAATCATACACACTCCGTAACAACATATTCCCTCTTTCCTATTTCATTCCTTAATGATTTTCTTTTTTGCACTGAAACATTTCAATAACATATTATTTAAAGGTAGCTATCTAACACCCTGCACAGCCCCCTACATCCTCAAACAGAAGGAAATGAATCAGAAAGGGGGAAATTTCTGAACTATTTACTGCAAAGTAGACTACCAAGTTTACCCAGGGATATTTACAATTTACTTTGTCTGAAAATACTTACAGACCCGTGTAAATATATTCTATTTTACTTTCTTCTTTTTGCTGCTTTGCAGGAAAGAGCAAAGAGTGCAGCTAGGCTTAGGATTAGACTCAGTATGAGTTATATGCTTTTTAAACTGCTAAATAGAATAGCATCTGTGAAAAAAACAACAATTTCACAAAAATATTTTGTTTAAGGGACAATAAAATTGACAATAACATCCTGAAAAATCTTAAAGATCATACAGAAAATGTTAGCTAAAAAAAGAACTAAATCTAACAACTCTAACTGTGTAGTTGAATAGAGAAATTTGAAATGCTAGTTTTAAAGTTTTTGAGCTTTTTGTTTTCAGTCCTTTCTGTCCTGAACAATTAAATTATCTAGATTGTTAAATCCCAAAGTGATTTAAAGTAAGTATTATTATTTTCTAGGCACAAAACTGAGGGGACAAATAGAGTATATCTATTAGCCCATAAAATCTCAGAAGCCTCCTTCTCCTTCCTCACCCCCAGTAATTCAATATAAAACCAATATGGTTAAGTTGAACTCTGTACACATTCATTTACTTCACATTCATTTTCACGTTATGTTTGCAAGGCTGCATATAAAGAAACGAAAGTAGATGAGTTTATATGGCTAAGAACCCACAGCTGATGCACTTGTAAAAATTCATAAGTCTCTGGCATTTGAGATCATCAGAGCTGTTTGTGTTCAGTCTTTCCCCTTTCATTGAGTGACTCCTTGACAGGCTGAATGATTTCTCTCAATGAAAGATTCCAAGGTAAATATGAAAGAGATTAGCACCACTTCTGAGTGCCAAACTGACAATCTCAGTTAGCTCTGAAAATGTGAAAGCGCCCTTCACTAGTATATCTAAAAAAAAACAAAAAAAAAGTTAAATCTGTATCATTTTAAAATATAGTTATTACAAGCTGCTTTTTAGATTTTTTTATGTTAGTAATAGATATGATGGTCTTAAATTTCTGACACAATTCTTTGCGATGTGTTTGACATTCTCAGGTTGCAAGTGGAGAAATGCATTCACTGAAATCAAGTCATTTAGTTGAGACAACAGTCAGTAGCAGAGGTTTTAGAAACTGGAAATTGCTGATTTCTCACTCGGAGGGCATTCTGCCAGAGAATTCTGCTTGAGACTCATGGAAATTCTTGGACTAAATATATGCATGCATGGGACTGGAAAAAAGCATATGAAGTATGTGTTTCTATAGGAATCCTATTAACCTAAAATGTAACAAGATTTGAAAAGTGTTTTTCTTTATGAAGCAGCTTGAAACAGGCATCTTATTGCACATTTTTACTAGGTTACTTAGTAATCGATACTTGCTAATCGATATTTGGCAGAAAGAAGGAAGAGATCATGGGGAGAAAGGACACATTCTTAAGTGTTTAAGTAAAAATATGTGTGCATTTTTCCACTTAATTTTAAACCATTAGTTTCCCAATGACATATTCTACAGCTGAAGTAGGAAATGAAATGTGCACCAGGTAAAATAAGAAATATGGATTTCAAGTTAGTGTAAAAATTTACTTTTGAGATTCCTTATTTTAAAACAAGATATCTTAGTATTGATTTTCCAGCGTCACAGACATCTCTCCCAATAAAATATATAAGAACAGCTGCAGGCTGTGAGTTTGAAGTAATGAATAAATAGCACTTCTGCACTACTAGTTCCAGAGACTGATGAAATTTATAGGACTTTTTCCCACAGCAACAGACTTGTTCAAACATTTACTAACTCATTCTATACACAAATATTCAGAGCTCTACTTTTGTAAAGGCGTGCCTAATCTGTGCGCCAGCTGAAGGGGACTCTCCATTTTCGGTTCCCTGCAGTGATATGCACATTTATTTGGGAAGGCATGCCCACTGCTCACACACACACAGAGGGCTCAAAACCACTTCAGTCTAGTCATTTTCTAGCTATCTTCTTTCAAACTTCTTTTTAGTTTTTTCACTCACTGCTACAGATGTTTTTTTTTCACAACTCTGGGTAATTATTTTAAATACAATATGTTAAAAGTTGATTGCTGGAACAGCTTGGTGACACCTGGAACATGTCAGGATTAACTGGAATATGATCATTCTTGATATCTAAAAAGCATGGCAGAATTCATGTAAAAGCCTCCCCCCACACACTTTTTTTTTTTTCTTTTTCTCTTTCTCTTTTCATTTATTTTTCTTTATGTCAAAAGCTATACAATCTTGTGAAATATTTCTGCTTCCAAATGAAACTAAATGGAAGTACAAGCATGAAAAATTATAAGGACATATGATTGAGCATTCACACTGAATCTGAACTAAGTTGGGAGAAAATATTCATCCTTCAAGAGTGGACCATGTCATGACTCGCACAGTGAGTCTCTCTCACCGAGGCAGCAAAATGTTAGCTCCAGACTGTCCCTCTGATTTGGATATAGCAGTAAACTATATCCGCACTGCTCTGGCATCGTAGCACCAGAGTGATAGAAGCCGTGGATGCCTCGGAGCTGACGGAGCTGATGATCCTGTCTCACGGTGTCTGACCCCACAGGCAGGTGCTCACTAATGCCTGGGGTTTTCACACTGCGTATTTGCGCGAGGACACAGTTTCATTCACATCTGAGGATATTTCTAGGGTACCCGATCTCCACAGGGAGCATTATCTGCTTCACAGAAAGCAAGAACTAAACCTTCCTGAGCACTGGACCTAGGTCGTCTCAGGTTTACGGCAGGTCAATTCTCTGTTCAGCTCGTATAATCTTAGAGAAAACTTGTGTCAGAATGGGAAGGATAGGAGTTGCCTTCTTAGTACGCTTTAAATGCATGCCATTTCTGTGTAAATTAGACTAGGGATTTACTTCCTTATCACTCTTTAGAGGATTCTTTTTTTTTTCTGTCATACGTTCATAATTTTATCTTCCGCTCTTACCATACATTCAGGGCTCTGTGACTGTCTGTTTCCAGCTCTTCTGATTATTTTTGCATTTATTCTTTTCATACCTCTACAAATATCGGACAACCTCATCCACTTCTGTTATTTCCTGCTGAAATGATTTCCAAATGTGGCTCTGTGCTGGGTCAAATCTTGCAGATCCTGCAGACATTTGAGTATCTCTTTTTAAACACCTTGCTGCACTTCCAATATAACCTTTATAAAAATTTACCCATACCAGTTTCTCACATCTGCTTTGTCTCTTCTTACTGTCAGGCTTGTAGTTAATTAGGATATATATTAAGGTCCCCAGAACCTCAAAAAAATGACTACAGAAGCAGCCCCAGGAATCTGAATGACTCCAGAAAGCTTCAAAAGCTACACATGATTTTTCTAGCACTAATAGCAGTTTTCTGAAAGCGTTCCCCAGATTTCTTCAGCTCACAAACATGATCATTTCCCTGAAAAATATGCCTGAGAAATGTACTGCCATAAGTAGGCGTCCCTCCTGTTCCAGGCTTATACGGCGAAGTAGAGCCACACAGGCAAGGTCTTAGGAGTAACCATAGCTGGATCCAGGTGCTTACAATTTCATAATTGTGTGACATGTTATATTGTTTTCATGTTAAAGGAAACAGGTTTCCTCTAAATCGTTTCTTGATGTGAAAATCTATCATGTCTTTAGAAAGGTCACTCCTCCCTTGAGGAGCTCGTGAAGACAGGAGGTAGAAAGAGCCAGTAAGGAAAGAAGCCCTCAGTCCCTTTCCATGCTGAAAACTCTCGCCGTAAATACTCATGCCAGCAATTAAACAAATAAGATTAAAAATTGCTTGTGTTTTGCGTCTTAAATTTTGCCTGCATGTTTCGCAGACGGAGTGAGCGGGCTGTGAAGTTAGCAGCTGGGGCGGCCGGGAGCAGCGCTCTGGTGTTGCTGGGCCTTGGCTGCGCGGATGCTCCGCGCGGGACTTGCCCGGTGCCTGCTGGGGCTCCGAGCACATCCCTGGATCCGTCGGCTGCCTGATGTGTCGAGCTCCTTCATGGAAGTGGGGGTGACTTCAAAGCCGGATTAAAGGACGCAGTCACGGGCTATATACATTCCTCTGAGTGAAGCTTTCTAAACTGCTGATGCATCTGGGAAGTTACAGGAGCTGCAAGGCAGAGACATCAAAAAAGAAAAAAAAAGTAAAAAAAAAGTAAACGCCTACATGCAGTTATACTAAGAAGTGAAATTCCTTGAGTGGAAAGCGACAATTTAAAGGCAGTAAGCATGGATTGATATGCGGGCAATGTGTTTACCAGTAATGTAAAGCTAATACTGGTAAATAATAAGAATTAATAGTGAATCTGACCACCCCAAGCGAAGGATGCAGGAAAGAAGGAAAAGGCTCAAAGTCCGTGGCCGAGCACCGAGTGCCACCTGCAGGCACTGCGGGCGTAGCGGCGAAGCGAGAAGGGTTCATGTTTGCGCATGTATTTATTTAAAATTCCTTTTTATATCCCCCTCAGCGCCCAGGTGCAGGCAGTATCATGCAGGAGGCAGAATGCTTGTCTTGCAAAGCCTGCAGTCTCAGACATTGCTTTCAGACAGACAGTTTACATGTGTCACGGGTCCCAGGGAAAGGCTAACAGAGCCGCAGAAGCGGAGTATGTCGTGTTATCCATCACTGAACTGCAAAGAGCACATCAGACACTTCAGAAATGCTGCAGGCATTTTTACAAGTGCTTGCTGTAGCTTCCTCACTCACCGGGATTTATTCCCTCCCCAGCTCCCGCCTATTGCACAGCACAAAGTTAACTGAAGCAAATCAACCCTTCCCCTCCCACGTGCAGAAATCGGCTTGCCTGCGGATGTCAGGCATTGCGGCAATGAGGATCGTGGCACCGTCCCCTAGGGGAATCACTCCGCATTAGAAGCTGTCGCGGCCGCTGTTTGGCCCAGCAGACAGCCCTCATCCCCAGTCTCCCCCGTTTCTCTGTCAGCGGGAGCGCGGGTGCTCCGCATGGAGCCTGGTGGCGGGAACGGCTTCGCGGGCCCTTGCACGGCTGCCCGCGCTCGGCTCTGCGCAAGGGCCGCGGCCTCCTCTGTCCCCTGCCGTTTGGGTTCAGCGCTGCGGTTTTGGAGTGAGTGAAGGCCCTGGAGCCCCATTCTGTACTGCATGCGGGACCACAAGGCGTGGGGGAGAAACCAGGGTACTAGGTTGAAAAATACATGAGAAAACGTGTGTGGCACCTGCTCATGACATGGGAATCACCTTGGTCCCTTTGGTAGGTTGTATTTTTGCTTTGCTTTAGTTTGCCCGGTGGTGTGTGCACAGAGACAGCCGGGGATCAGGAGACCAAGGTCTGGAAGGGAAGGGGAGATCCTTAATATCCTGGATATCATCTGATGACTTTGTTACTTCACCCCCTATTGCAGATCAATAACAAATGCATTAAAACAGCACGGATCCAGCACAGGTGTCTTTGGGAACGTACTTGTGGCCAACCTCCACTTTGAAAATAAGCTGTTCACACTTATTATGTGTTTCTACTTTTTAGGCAGTTATTTATCCATTACAAGGACCTCTTTTTTTTTTTTTTTTTTTTTTTTTTATATAAATTATTTGTGTTTTTAGCTTTGGTAAGGAAAAAAAAATATTTAAAGTTAGTAAAGAAATGAATAAAAATTTAATCTGGAAATTTTACATAATAAGAAGGAAAGAATAAATTTAGAACTCAAACCCAAGCTTCTTTAGTATCTTTAGTATCTTTAGTATCTTTTAACTTAAAGTATCAGTATTTTTCTTGACATGTTTGTCGTGCTAATGCTGTGCATGAGAAGAGTGAAGCAATTCGTTCCACTGCAACCACACTCAGTAAGGCCGTTTTAAACAAGAGAGTTACTCATTCTTAGCCTCAAGAACATTTCTGGCAAAAATATCCTGTAACTCATAATAATGTTTACCTTATTATTTAACTCTGGTAGAGATTGAAAAGGGATGTGGGGCAGTTTCACCAAAGGAAGGCTGTTTACCTAAATTTCTACATTTGAACACCTGTAGTAATTCAATACTTACAGGACATGCATCTGTTGTTTTAATACTTATTTTGCCTGCAGCATGCAACTCAGAATCTATTGCTTCCAGTGTGCTCCATTATTACAAATGACTATTTATTATAAATGACTAAGTATTACAAATATTGACAATAAATAAATATTAATCTATAAAACGAAGAAAGAAGAAATAATCAAACACATCCACAGCATTGCAGTATTTTGCTATTATAAATATTTGTATTATATATTGGATTTTTAACAACACTGTTTAAACTTGGAAATGAACTAGTTAGGTAGTAATCCTTCCTGTCTGTTTTGTGATGAATATGGTAAAGACAAATATCTTTACTCAGACCACTAAGAATTCCTCTCCCTACAGTCCATTTTAAGTCATTCAAATGAACATTTCAAGATATAATGTTTTTCTGAATTTCTGCAGCTTTTGATAGAAATAAATCACTGCCAGGTGTTTTGTTCCAACATCAAGCAATCAGGCAATGAAATGAGTAGCTTAGATCTGCCACACAACTTGTCAAAGTGAATTGAGACAGATGCCACGCTTACTGATGTGGGATCATTTAGGTGAGAGAGTGCATTTTAGTATAAGTAAAGGCTAGGCATTGAAATCTTTGTTTTAAAGTGTGCTATAATTTTGTGTAATGTACTTTATGTTTAAACTAACAACATCAAGACACTAAAACATTTTGTTTGTTATTTAACGCAGCAGAGACTTTTATGACACCCTGCTAAAAAGGAAGATGTGCATATGCTAACAAAGCAAATGACCTCAGAAAATTAAGAAGTCAAAATCAAGAAAGACTATAATTGGTCTAAATAGTATTTTTCATCCTGTGTTTTTGTGAGAAAAATATGACACCTAGGAATATATGTCATATACACGTTTAAATTTTATTTATTCAATCCATTTCACCTTAACTGGTTTGAAAAAAAAAGTGTTCACAAAATTGCCCCCAAACCCTCTATTCTCCTTCCTTGCCCCTCCCCATCTTTGGTAACACCCTCATTTTTTTTCTGCTTTTAGCAAGGACTGAAGCTCTGCTGGCTTTTTCACACAGGGGAGAGTGCTCACAAACCAGCACTTTTCAGTGGAGGAGTCCTTGCTTCCAGGCAAAAGCAACTATTTTAACTGGGATGTTGTGCTCAGAATGGCAGCAAAAAACCTCGGACTCTTCCTGAGTCATTTGCGCCTTCCTTGGTCTCTTTTCCTCAGAACTGTGGTGAGAAACATCATCTGTGGACCAGAGTTGGCAAGGAGCTAACCAGACCTGTGGGAGCCTTTTTAGCTCACATGGAAATGTGTATAACTACTGTCAAACTCTTTCCTAATTAACCATTTTTGGGGGAAAATATTTCTGTCAAGCATTACATAACTGGGTGGTCACAGTGTCATCCAAGGTCTTCCTACTGAGGCAAGACTACAGATTTCTCAAAAATGGCTGAAAACTCCTTCTTTATAGGAGGTCTCACTGAATTAGCGAACGTCACGGAGGATGATCTAGCTAGAATCTAGCTAACTCCTGAAAGGTACTCACAATTGCTGAATTGAATAAGACTTTCTACACGATTGATACAGGCTATTGCAGTTCGAACTGACAGGGAAAAGCTAGTGCCTATCTGAATCTAATTTGAATGAAGCTGAAGAGGGTTTATATATATATATATAGTGGAATACATTTTTTAAAAAAAGTCCTAAAGTTAAGGGAAATGCTAAATATCATTTCCGTTTTGGATCAGGCTCATCTGTGGGAAGAGTGAAATTCTAGCAGAGCAAAGAGTCAGACAGTCTAGGAAGGACAAACCCGGATACGCACATCAGCCTGTACGCAGGTATGGAGAGCGCTGATGCTTCACACGTGCATTCTAGCCCTTCTCCAGGCAGAAGGGATAACTGGGAAGGTAATCCTGTTATTTTATGTAACTAAAATTAGGGTTATCTTATTCTAATAGCTGGGGGATTCTGCGCAATAGACATTCTCTAATGTAGAGGATGGGTAGTGTGTGTGAACACTGACCAAAAATGCTCCTCGGAATGTGAGGATGGAGGAAGTTACCTTGTTAATCCTGGAGCTGTCCAGTAGCCTTAATTGCAATCTGGACCTTAAAATATTTCAATAAAAGTCCAAATCCTCTGAACCTTTGCAATGTTTGGAAGTAAGGAAAGAAGTATCTTTCCATTCCTCTCCTTCCTTAGATACTAGTCTGTAATCTAAAAGCAGTCACTTATTCTGCCAGCATCCTCCCAGGAGAAATTTCTCTTCTGCCAAATTGTTAGCACCTTCTGCCAAATTATGACATATGACTTTAAATCCTCTCTGTCCTCTGTATAAAGGCATATTTCAGGGAAGCAAACTAAAATGTTCTCCCATATTTGACAGTTTGTTGACTGGTTTGGCATAGGTGATAAAGAGAGTTTTCCATGTAGCTTCCTATTCTGTTGCTTTTCATTTGTGCTGTTGCTGTCTATGGTTTTAGCAAAACTACTTAGTTCTTTCCCACTATGACAGACTGAAATAAAATACTTGGGAACAAATATTCCTTATAAAAAGCAGTCTTTGAAGCCTTTGCCTCTGGTAAATGGCCTTGATTTAATAGCCAGGAAAATTTGAAAATGCAGCTTCTTGAGTTAGCGATCAGGGGAGTCTTATTTTACTATTACATTTTAGCCACATTTGGATCACAGCCCAAACACCAAGACGGTGTGACAGTGTGCTTAAAGAGACAACCTCAGGCTCGGCAATGAAGCAGGGTGTGCTGGATATGCAAGAAGAGTTGACTCCTGTTGTGCAGCCCAGGTAGGGATAAATCCTCACAGCTGACTGACAAATCATCAACTGGACTGAAAAATCTAATAGTGTCCTTTTTCTAGTCACGTCTCTGTACTCTGTATTACTGGGTGCTTTTGCTAGACTGCAGCTGACAAGATGTAAGGACAAAAGAAAAAGTGTAAAGAAGAAGCACAACTTGTGCTTTTGATGTTCTTTTTGATGTTCCCTTTTTAAATTTCAAGTATCAGATACCAGATGAAAAGGGAGACCTGATAGTTATACTTAACGGTCTTTGGCTGAAGCAGCTAACCTATTTTATAGCAAAATATAGATGGAACAATTTTACAGGTAATTTCTCTTTTCCACATGCTATAGCTTACCAAATATGATATCAGAAGATATGCTCTGCTGCAGAAGAAAATATGTAAACAAGAAATTGTATTTTACCTGTACAGACCTTTTCCCTTCTCCTGCAGTCTTGATAGCAGCAAACGCTGCTTGTGCTCCATTCCTCCCCAAGAGTCTCCTTGACACCTTCTTCGTCAACGGCCTAGAGACTTACGGCAGCTCCAGCCCCAAGACAGGTTAAGGCAAACTGCTTCTAATCCCATCAAAGTGCTGTTTCCTCAGCCATATTTCTTTCCTGGAGGAAATGTAACAATATTTTAAAATACAAAAACCTCCAAAAGAGTTCCAGAGATTGAAGTGTCTCCAAAATAATTTTTGAATTACCCATGAAAAATACAAATAATAGATCTCTAACAAAAACTAAGCAAAAAGGCAAAAAAATCAAAGACATTTTAACTGAAAATATTTTTTGAAACTCAGCAAAAAAAAAAAACCAAAAAACAAAAAACAGGACTTACATTTATGCAAGAGCTAAATAGCTTACGTATCTCTCTTCTGCATATAATGCAAGTTGATACTAGAATTTTTTTCGTTGTATTTTTCTAGGAAGATAACATTTCCTAATAATAATATCAGAGAAATGGAGCATTACAAATCCACTGTTCTCAAATTCTGAATTTTTTAATTCTTAGATTTTTTTAACAGGTATGTTAGTAAGTATTTGACTGTGTTTATGGTTCAATAATCACAGAGGAGTTGTTTTAAAAGTACTTTGTGTTTGGTAGAAAAAAAACAAAATAGTCAATTAACATTAATATAATAAAAAGTAGTTCTGTCTTTAGACTGAAAACATGCCTTCATTTACAAAGTGAATATGATGGGAATTTATTCAAAGGTGATCTGCAGTTACATGTGACTGAAGCTACACATTATGTTCCGCACCGTGAGAGAAGCATCGTTATTCTGGAATTATGTAGAAAGTTCTATATGGACTGGATAACTAAGGAATGTATCTCTTATGTATGAATTCTGTTTCCATTGATATGCAACAAACTTGCTTGCCATATAAAAGAAATATTTTCTTCCAGATTATTACTTCAGTTATTGCAGTGGTTCCTGACTCTCCTGTAAGGCTGTTGGAATAGAAATTGTAAAACATGAGA
Source organism: Crypturellus tataupa (assembly GCA_034781795.1). Lineage (NCBI taxonomy): Eukaryota > Metazoa > Chordata > Aves > Tinamiformes > Tinamidae > Crypturellus > Crypturellus tataupa. Next base: position 346,127 of record JAWLRI010000838.1, on the reverse strand, counting down.
ACTGAAAGAAAAAAAATAAATGCATCATTACTTTGAAAACCACTGTAAAAATTCTGGGTAGCAAGCAATCAACTCTCATGAAATTATTTGTTAAAGAAACATTGCCAGCTTACCAGGCAGTATACATATCTGTGAGAGGAAAGTGCTGTCCTTAAATATTTAAGGGAAACAGTTTTCTTCTAATTTCCCATTCTTCATTTGCCCAGACTGTGGATTTAAATCATATTTAAACTCCTTACTTTACATTAGTTAATTAGTGTGGAGACTGTTGGATATGCCAGTTCAGCAGTAACTGCTCTTCTGCTAAGTCCCAGGGAAACGTAAGATAACGAAGGGCTTTAGATAATGAATTAGACATCAAGTCTAGCCCAATTTCTTACTTAAAGCTTATTTGCATCCACCATCTAAGCTTTCAGAGACCTTTTCAAGACTGTCATAGTTTCTGTCTTCTTTCAAAGTCTTTTCTTGTTCTGAAGGAACGTGTATTTATTTCCTTACTCTTTATTTCCTGTTACCCCCTAGCATATCATCGTAGACAGGTGGGCAACACTGCTAACTCTTTAGCCAGCTCCCCTTAACCTGCTCTATTGCAAAAAAAAAAAAAAAATTCTTTGTCTGTGTGAGCATGAAAGAAGACTGCATGCTCTTCCATCAGTATGAAATTTGTGTTTGTTTTAACTAAGAGAAATAAAAAAGTGAGAAAAAAACTACGTAATTTTTAAAAACGGGATGAATTTAGCATACTTTTTCTATAAAAGTTAATACATGTGATTCAGCTAAAGAAGTTCCAAGGCAATGAAATCATTTGGGCAAACTACTTTCAGACATAAATAGGTTAGAAGCTACAATCATGCCATTAATATGGATTCTGCTTTTCATATTTATATATACTTTGCTTTAATTATATATGTGCTCTTTTTCAAGCTTTTAACATGAGACTAAAATCTCTTGTATCATTCTTTACAGAGCTATTGGATTTTGTGAAAATTCTCTAGCTTAGTTTTGTTTAATAGAACATCAATTCAATTGGTATTAAAATAAATAGTTATTGAGCTGAAAATTATATATATTTTATATATATATATATATTTGAAATGAAAAATACAGGGGTTTAGAGCTTGTTTCATAAACTCCATTTTGGACATATTATTATGATGATTAGATACCTGAAAATGTGAGGTTACCCTTAGCAAGGCACTTTGGTGGAAATTGGCTGGCTATATGGTCACTAGAAAGAGTTAAATGCCCACAAATTTCTGAGATGCCTAGAGCCATCCAATAAACAACTGACAGCACTCAAATTGCTACACAGCCCTCCGCGTCTAGAATGTAAAAGCATGAGTGAGTTATGTATTGGGTAATTACTTAATATGCAACTGATGATTTGCCTATAGTCAAAAAAATGTATCTGTAAGCCTATAAACACGTAATTAAAAAACGCTGATCATTAAAAAATGCCAATAGTGAAAAAAATAGTTCAGTAATGAATTTTTATTTATCTACTTATTTATTTGGTTAAGTAATTAAGAAGTAGGAGTAACAAATTAGGAAGAAATCAAGAGTTTCTGTCCTTACATCATCTTTTTGTCTCTCCCATGAAGACCCAATGTGCTTTCTCCGTGGATCTGAACTACTGGTTGTACAGGGGAACTGTATGAAAAAGGGCCTTTAATTGCTAACCAGAGGCTTGGAAAGTAGATTTTTATCTGTTAATAACAGAGTTTTTTGGAATGATTTCAGCCTTTTCTACCTCATAAAATTCTATCAGATATTGAAAATCAGAGGATAATATAGAAGACAATAAAATTTTTCTAGATATAAAGTAAGGATATGAATATTGGATTTCTAGTTAGCCTGTAAATTTCTATAAGCCCACAATATAGCTTGTTGTGAAAAATAAAAGCAATGCATTTATACATATTTTATGTCAATTTTACTTTTCTTTTTTTTGTTCTTCCCCGTCTGCAGATGAGGATATTGGAACAAAGGGACTACAAACAAAGCTGGTGACAGAGGAAAAGTTTCCTAACTTGCAGCTCTATTCTTCCACAACTGTCCCATTACCTGTGGAAATGGGAAGCTGTGGTCAGGAAGACCTGAGTGTCTTCCCATGTAAAGACAAAAACAAAGACATAAGTAAGCTACATGTGAAGCAGCTTACCTCAAATATTGTGGGGTTTGAAAATAGGTGTTTTTTGACATTAGTTAGTATAAAAAACTAGCCTCAAATTGGCTTAGAGGATCTTACAGTGTGCTTTAAGCAAAGTCCTCCTACAGGGACATTTGACAGCAAGTGCTGGGAGAGAGGAGTTGTATTCTTAATTTTATAATAGAAAATCAGATGAACTTAGGGAAAGACAGATAAAATTTCTTTCAAACAACACGGACAATCTTTCTGTCTGCAGTGTTTACATTCAGATTAAAAAATGAAACAAAAAGTCTGGGAAGATGAGAAAGGTGGCTGTTATAAAGTTGTATATTGTAGAAATATT
>JAWLRI010000838.1:294064-309240 GCA_034781795.1 Crypturellus tataupa | reverse complement strand
TGCCGCAGCCTCTGCTCCCGGTGCAACCGGGAGAGCACCCCGTGGGTCCCCGGGATGCGGGGACCGGCCTGGCGGGGCGGATGCGGGGCCAGTTTGCAGCCTCGCGCGGGGCGGTCGGGATGCAGCGATGCAGCTGCGCTTGCAGCGGCGCCAACACGGGGCCGGCGGCAGGAGGTTTGCAGCCCGGTGGGACGCAGCACGGGCGGCGGAGCAGCGGGATGCAGCCTGCGGAGCAGCGCGCGCAGCCCGGGGCCGGCGGCATGCAGGACGGGCTGCATGCAAGGGTCACCGTCGGGGACATGGAGGGGCTGCTGCCTCCGTGGGCTTGGGGACATGGGGACGGCCACACTCTGCCGCGTGCGCGTCCTGCCCGCTGCACGGAGCGGGGGGAGGCAGCCCGGAATGAACCTCCGCGGAGGCCTGGGATGCCGGGATCGTTCCCGCCCGTCCCAGCGCTGTGTCCGTCCACCCTGTCCCGGTGCGGCTCTCCCGGCTCTCCCAGGGCAGCAGCGGGGAACGTGTCCCTGTCCCCAAGGTGCCACCACTCGGCATCCCCGCAGCTGCCACCTCGCCCTGCACCCCGGGCAGGGACCGCATCCCGCGCGGCGACGTCCCCAACCCGCTGCCGTCCCCTGCGCGCGCCCCCAGCCACCACACGGGCTCCGGGCTGGTTCTCGGTGCTTTAATGAGCGCTGCGGCGGGGACGGGCGCTACCTACGCGGCGCTGCGGGCCGCGGCGCGGGCGCTAGATGATGCCGTACTGCGCCAGCTCGTGCAGCTCCAGGTGGCTGAAGGCTTCCCAGGGGCAGATCACGGTGATATCTGCGGGGAAGTGACAAGGCGCTCGGGGACGGCCCCGCGGGGTCCCCAGCCCCGCGCCGAGCGGCGGCGACTGCGCGAGCCTGGAGGCAGGAGGGGCCCCGGGGGGGCAGGAGGCAGCGCCTCGCGTTTCCTTCTTTCTGCTACTTTATTTTTATTTATTTATTTATTTATTTATTTATTTTCCTCCGCGCTGCGCTGCTGGAACTGCGGGCACTGAAGCTTTTGAGGAAATTCTCATCTCGGGTGTGTTCTGCCCCGGCCTCTGATGTGACCTGCTGCCCTTGGGGAAGTGAGGCTTGATAGAAGAAAGCAGATAGGAAGATTTTATTTAAAAATATTGGGTTTTCGTAAATTTGCCTTGTTTTGGCAGTTTCTGTGACATGCATAGCGCACCTGAAGGAAGCTGGCAGAGACATAATCTCAGGTAAATGAGAGATCCTCAGCCCTGCAGCTTGGGCACCTCACTGCTCTGCTGGTCTGGACACCCGGGGGAGCAGGTTGGAGCGGTGACACCGCTCCCCAGCAGCTCCGTTTGCAAGTGTACCCTGGCTGTGCCAAGTTCTTGGGTTGTCAGGCGTCACCTTCAGCCTAAAGTTATTTCTCGTTGGTTTCTATTTATGTGTTCTTCTTTCATTATCCCTATGCTCAAGGAGCACTGATTCCCTCCTGCTGCTAGCGGGTATGCATTTTCCTTCTCAGCCTGTGTTTTGCTGAGCTGAACATGCTGTGCTGGTCAGCTTGCTGTCCTGAGGAGGACCCTTCCCATGTAGGTGTTCTTGGCACTAGTGACGCGTGGAGTTCATCATTTTGGGACATGGGTGCAGGGAACTGTACATGGCATTTCAGAGGAAGTTACATCTTAATGCCCTAAAGAAATTATCTCTCCCAGGAGGAGGAAAGCACCTCAGTTTATACTTCCTCTGGTCTCATTTACCTTTTCTAATGCTGCAGAACTCTGGGGTCTTATAGTTATCTTTAAGACTGTGATACAGCCAGGTCTTCTTCCTTCAGAAGTATCAGGAATTCTAATGCTAGTGCAGTATGGAAATTGCATTTTCAGCCACCTGTCACTCTTTACATCATGAATCTGACTCAGATTGAAGAGGTTTGGATGGATATCTGGCTTGCCAGAAATATATCCATTTAAGTCAAAGATCCTGCACAGGGATCAGTGTATGTGAGAGGAGAATTATAGGCCCTCTGTTTATCCAGTAATATCAGCCAACATCGTAAGTGAAACCTCAGGAGAAGAGGTGAATGTTGTAAGCATCATCACCGTGGGTGTATTTGTGTGAGTGACGTGAGGAGCTCATGGCTCTGCCACTGAGTCAGCGGCGATGCTCCTGTGCGTTCGCAGCCGCTGCGTCCGCAGGGAAGGAAAATCCTGGCCCTCTTGGCTGGGTTAGTGCTCAGGGAGGCACTGACTGACTCTGGGGTGATGCGTTTAGTGCCTCTGTTGCTGTAGAGAGAGCTTTTCATGCTGGGCTTCATCAGGAGTCCTGTGGGTGATTAGTGATCCTCTGTTACAGACCTTCAGCTGCACTGGTGGGCTCTTGCATAGAACCTGCCCACTGAGCACTGTGCTCTGCCATGTCCTTCCTTGCTCTGTTTGATGTTACTCACGGTGTTTAATGTGGTACTGAGGAAAGCCCAGGCAGCACCAGCAACTCTCTGTATACAGAGGAGCAGATAATCTAGGGACTCTGGCTGAAAAAGGCACAGGGTGAAGAAAGGGCAGAGCATACCAATGGTCTAGATAAAAGATGTGTCAAATTCTATATAGAAAAAAAGTGATGGAGAAGATTTTTCTTGCAGGGGATAAATGTCATGACCACTGTTGAGGACCAAGGAAAAGGAGGAGAAAGATAGACTAGATATGAAATACACAGGTGCAAAACGCCCATAGAAAAGAGGAGAGATCTGTACACATTCACACTGGGCAGTCATAGCATACAGACATACAGTCGTAGCTGTTGAAAGGACCCCCCATGCCCTGATTTACCTGCTGCTCCAGATTCTCTGATTGAGTCTTCATCTGGTTGCTTTCTGTTCTAGAGTGAGGGCTTCTCACTCTAAGCCCTCATGCATGCATTTGTAGCAGAACTGCCAGTGCCTGAGAGTGCGGACATCAGAGAGAATGTCCCAGCTGGAATTTTATCATGCCCTTTTCGTGCTAGCTGTAGCCCACCTTGCTTGGACCGCTTCTGCTCTTACTTACCGCACAGATTTTCCTCCTTCCTCCTTCCTCTTGAAAGATCCCAATATTCACAGAGTAGCAATGCAGAGCGGGAGTAATTAAAGAAAAGAAGATATTGATTTGAAGAGGTCACTCTTCTTTAGTGTCAGGTGCAGGTTCTGCCCATTCTGGATTCAACTTTCTATGGAGAAAGTATCCTTTGCAAAGAGAAGCTGAAGAACAGGGGGCATTTTTGAAACCTTGGGCAAAATGCTACATAGCAAAAACTACATAACATAAGTTGCTCACTCTAAGAGAGGGGATAATATTTCCTCAGCCACAGAGGACTGAGATACCAACAAATAAGGCATAAAAAGAACACCCTTCGTAGCAGTAAAGATGATGACTTGTTGTTCCCTACTAACTTGGTAATAAGTGTGCCCTGGTGCTGATAAAAACTTTGGTGTTTATACAATCCAGAATTATCTCAGACAACAACAGCTTTCCATCAGTCATCTAAACATGCCAGACAAAAGAAACCTGTTTGTATTACAGTTGAGCTTGCACCCCTTGGGATCCTGATGTGCTAGGACTTGTCCAGAATCTCAGCCTTAATCTAGGAAAAGGTGAATAGAAGGTGAAATCACCTTCACTTTACTGATACAGAAATGAGGCATAGAATTTGAATAACTTTGCAAAGTCACGTGAAAAGTGAGCAGCATGGTTAGAAACTAAACCTGTCTCTTTCTTAAACTCCATATCAGTATCTTCACTGCAAGCACAGCTTTCCTTTCCAAACTGTCCTCGTTATGCTAATCAGGTTGCTACAAAATCATTAAATGAAGATAGATTTACAGAAATGTGAACTAAATGTGCTGATCATCCCCCAAGCAATTCCTCTCATAACACAGAGCCTTTTTGATGGGCTCAAGGAATATAAATCAGCATGCTGTGTTGATTATTTTCTTCAGCTCAGTGCAAAAGGTCACAGCATTTCTTAAGATCAAAGTGTCAGGTTCAACTTAGTTCAGTTTAAATGGACTGAATTTTTTTGTTGGACCATAAATAGCTGCTATCAGATCTGAGAAAGGCATTACAGGTCAACCTTCCTATACCAAATTTAGCATCAAAATAATTTAGAGACACACAAGATATGCATTGCTTCATTTTAAATAAATTTATTAAATTACATCTAATGTATGTAGGTAGGAAATGTAATAAAAATACTGAATTATATAGTCATTATGGCATTGTTCAGGTTGTGCTTTAATGGGACAGAGATGTTCCAGTGTTCCCTGTGCCTCTATGTGTCCCTTAAGATATAGATATATTATTTATGTTATGAAGGATGAAATCAGTAATGTATGAAGAATGGGAATGCTAAACTTTTAATCTCAACTAAAGCTGGAGCTTATTAATAATTTTTTTCACCCTTGAACAAGGTACACATTTTTCAGAAGGCAAAATGGGTGAATATCTAACTGAAATAAGGAAGTGTTTTCACTGAGAGAACACCAACAACTCATTGTCCCTTCTTCATGGCTGACTCTGCACAGCATTCCAAAAGGGAAAAGATGTTTCTTACTTCTTTCTCTGAAAGAAATAAAAAGTGTGATGTGCATTCAGCACAATCCTACAGCAAGTTCATTTTCTTAGTGTCTTTGTTTACCTGCAGCTGTGTGTGTATATATAAAGATATATATATAAAAGACTTGAAAATAAGATCAAATAAGAACAGTTCCATTGAGAGACGTGGAGATTTCCTGTTATTGCACGTTATCTGTTTCCTCACAGATACACGTGTATATGTGTCTACCCAAGTAATTTTGAAATCAGTCTCAAACTGGAGTTTGAGACTGCAGAGAATGTGTTGCAGAGTAAGTGCACAAAATAATAATAAACTGTGTGAAATCTGTACTTATTGTAACTGCATTATGTTGTTCTTTGCAACAGAGTCCAGGATAGGGATATTTGCAATAACATCAAACTAAAAAGTAGCAAAATACATTATGGTAGAATCCAGACACAATGATTATTATTTGAAATAATATCTATGCCACATGACTGGAGTGATTTATCATAATTTTTAATTAAGAAAACTTATTCATAAATTGCAAAGGAAGGATTAGATTTCGTCTATGAAAAGGATTGCTATGTCTAATGCACAAGGATTAGCAGTAAATGAGAGATTTTGATCACATATTAAGAAAAAAAATCCAGCAGAAGCAGAGCCTAAACAATGTGCCTGGAGTGCAGATTTGAGCTATTTTCTCATTATTCACATTAAAACAGCAGAATTTTGGAGCTTTTCACTCAGTTCCAGCCTCACGTTCTCACTGCTAGTATTTCCTTGCCCAGCTGGGGTGTGCTGTAATCACGCTGTAGCAACGTGTTGGAAGCGAGTGGTTTTTGCAGACTTGAGAGCTGGTGCCTGATGCTTTACAGGCAGAGGGAAGGATCCTGTGTTGCGCTCCTCCGGGGCACAGCTTGGTGCTGCCCGAAAAGCAAAGGTGACTTAAATTCCCATATTCTGGGCAGCTCAGAGGCTTGGTTTAGAAGGCCTCCTGTGCCTGCTCTGCCTTTCAGCGGCTCCATGGAGAGCTGGAGCAGAGCTCTGAGTAGCCTCCTCTCTGCCCGCGCGATGTCCTGAGGACTTCTCCAGAGTTTCTGCAAAGGCTGTGAAGGGACCAGGCAAGACTCTCCCTCTGCTGCTCTTGCACTGAGGGGTTTCCCCAGATGTGACTCAGATTACAAGGAGGGTTGTACTTTATTTCACAATACCCCCTCTGAGAATTCCCTTATCCAGACTGGGAATCTGCCCTCCTTACAGCGAGCTATGGCTGTAGCATAGAGCGCACAGGCACAGCACATGGAGCCTCTCATGCTCTTATGACATACTCTGGGCTAAATTACATAGACACAAGAACAACTTTGCTTCTTCATGGTGGACCTAATTCTAAACTGACTGCATAGACAACTGTAATCCCTGCAGGATTTCAAATACTGAATTGATGATGTTTATACAAAAAAGGGAGTAGGAAAGGTAGAGGTTTAATTAATCAGGTCATCCAGCTGGGAAGAAGATGACTAACACAAGAAAACTTCCTAAGACCCTTTGAAAATGAAATATGGAGCATTATCATAATCACATTCTTTCATTTTCCACATATTTGATCAATTCTGCGGGGCCATTGTTTGCACTTCTTTCCTCTTTGTATTTTTTTTAAAAAAAATGGAAATTGAACTCTGATCTTTCCCTTCTCAGTTTACCAATGTGTGTTTTTTTCTCTGAAGTTACTTGCTTTATGTTTTGAAAGTCATTTCATTTCTCCTGCTGCATAATTGAACACTCCAGAAAGTAACAAACCGTGTCAGCCAGCTGAGTCCTTCTTGCTTTTCCTGTAAATAACTGGTGAAAATATTTCGTGAAAGCTGAAGCTATGAATCTGACCAGGGCCCGCCAGGTTTAACTCAAAGACTGAATGAACTTAATGATCCTAAATGAAGAATTGCCACATTGGGTGTCACACTGGGTGTACAGTTGCTGTCCTACCAGAAAACTTGGTGTCACCTCAGCCGATCCTTTGAATTCATCACTTCCCTCTAATGTAAATGTAGTCAGTTGTCATCTGATAACACCTTCCTTGGCAGCACTTTGCTGAACAGGGTAATTGATACCTATGAGGAAACAATGTGCTGTTTGATGGAATTCATTCCGATATTGAGTATGGTATTTATGCTTCCAGGATGATGTACCATGGAAGATGGTTCATATCATCTGATTTTATACTTTTATCTTAGTGATCTGAACTACTTTTGGAGTGTCCCTTGTCTACACCGGTACCCCAAGACCTCAAGGCAATTATCTTCCCTTGTATTTTCAATTATTGGATGTCATGTATCCCCATTCCTTTAGAGAAAACAGTACTGAGACAGTCTCTGAAAGTCTCTGAAAGTGCCCGAACAACTGCCTTTGTCATGTTAGCCGTGAGGTAAGAGTCATAGACCGCAATGACTAGAGTTAAATCATACACTGAAGGGGGGACTGCTGTTTTCATAATTTTGTAGTAAAGTTTCCGTGCTAAGAAACCAACTGCAGTGTTCTGTTCCTTACTCTTAGCAATAAATAAAGTGACTCATTTGTCACAACTTTTTTATTTTTATTTATTTGTTTATTTATTTTTATTATTATTAAACAGGTCTGCAATTTCCAGAATATATGGTACCAGTCTGGTTTATGCCTTGCTCTTGTCTTGTCTCCAGCATTTGGGACAGAGTTTTGAACAACTGCTTGACTTTCCTCTAAAGATGGTTTTGCTGCAGGTCTTAATAAAATATTCCCATAAGTAGGAGCTGACTGTCATTTTGAGCCTCAGCCCACAGTTTTTACCCCCATTTTGGCAGGACAAGAGTGTGCGGGGGACAACTACCTGCAGGTGGTGGAGAGGACCTCGAGAGACCCATGCGAAATTTTCTCGCTGACAGAGAATGCCTCTGAAATCCTGTTGGGATATCAAACTTTTCTCTTTATGATAAATCTCTATTATTTTTGGGAAAAAATGGTGGACTCTCCCACCTGTACCTAGCATCTGGGCTTCTGTTTGTTTTGTTGTCAAAACAAAGTATGAACTAAAGAACAGTTTTTAATGAGGTGCTCAACACAATGTGTGTGCCTGCAATACTACTGAAAGAATCTATAAATTATAAATTGGTAAGTATAAATTTAGAACTGATGAGTTAGGGCTCATGAGGAAAACTATCAGAAAAAATATCTCACTAAGGGCATTTTCATTTTTTTTCCAAGTGAAGCATTTGTGGAGGAGCACTAGATATTAGATAGAGTAGCAGTGTGTTCTGTTTTGTTCTGTCTGCAGACAGGTCTTCTGCTGAATATTTGCTGTCTCTCTGCTTCTGAGCTGGAGCTCCCTGTCTGCAAGTGGGAGGTCATGGCCAAATGGACAGCTAATCTGATTAATACTTTCGAAGTGTGGAACTGTGGCAATAGAAAGCAAGAACAGGAGAAAGTGTAAGGCACATCATGTTTTTCACTGTTACCAGTGATTTTATTTTATGATGAAAATCTTCCATCCATTTTCAGATTTTGCCTGATTCTATCTTTGTGTTATGCTGATGTTTTCTGTATCCTGTGTTTTCCACGTAAATTAAACAGGCAGAGTCCTAGTCCTTAGTGGACTTGTGTGACCCCCCCCGAGCCTTCACCCTTCGGAGGTTGTTGGAAGCTGCTTTGAAGAGGAGATGTGGTTGACCTCTTTTTTGTATATTATAAATGTGTGCTTGAGCCTCAGAAAATAACTCTGAAGTTCAAGGTTGGAGCTTTGAGTCTGATTTGACTACCTCACTCTGATGAATCCCACTGAGTGGTGCCCAGCAATCTGAGTCAAAAATAACGTCATTCTGATTGATGACATTTATAAATTATTAATATTTGTAAGCTAAGGAGAAAAATGAAAATGAAAGGTAGGGCAATGCAGTCTATATGCCCTTTGTTAATTTATTTAATACATGTAGTTTAGGTACTATTATCTATGAGAATATTTCACAATACAATACAATAATTGTGTTTTAAAGTATTTGTTTAGAAAAGTGAACTGATGTGAGAACAAATGCTCTGCTTTTTAATCTTTGCAGCAAAGTGGGGCTAGGGATAATGGATATTTTAAACTTTTAAAGCATGAATATATTTTGAGATTTGTCAGTTACAGATTAATGAGATTTTATTATATTTTGCAATAAAATATTACATTAAATGTAACCAATATTAAATAATGTGAAATTCAAAACAAAATGATCATTTTACCTCTTAATAATACCTTTATTTAAATATTTAATTAAATAAACCTTCTGTACAGGCTTAAAAATATATAGATGTGCAAAGTCCAGTAAAATCCATAGATAAACATGCAGAAGCGAGCAGTGTAGATATTTATATAGCATAAAAGCCTGTCTGTAAGCCTTTCTTCCCCGACTGAAAAAATATATTCAAGTTGAAGCTGATGTTTTCAGCTGCATTTTACAACAATAAAAGTGCAGAATTAATGTAATTCAGTAAAACTCTTTGTTTTACTTTTGCAGTAGTTTACAGCTAATTTATTTGTCCCATAGAATATGCAGTTCCAGGAGAATGATTGAAAATGCAGTTTCAGTTTTAATCATGTAATTCCTCCTTGATCTTGTGAAAAGGAACTCTTGCTTGTTCTAATCTATAACCCAGCTACCTGCACAAAGGATGCTAATCACTGTTTAAACAAAGAGTTGCAAAAGAAAAATATCTGAAATTCAGTAATCTAAGTATTAAATAATCAGTGCTTCTAAGAATCTTTGCCTCTGTAACATTATTTAAAACAGAAAGCAGTTGCACTAAGTTAAAGACGACGACTCATGGCTTTAGTACCCATGCTAACATTTAGCCTTTGATTTATTCTTCCTTTTTGTTCGAACAAGAGGGAAAAAAATATTATGCTCAGTAATCTCAGTTATTTGAGTGGTTTAGAAATACCATCCATTAACCATTTTTTAATAAAATAGTGCATGAAATCAGGAGAGATTTCCCTGTTCCCCAACTTGTCCATAGTAGCCTTGCCTAATCTTACCCAGTCTCCATGCCTCAGGCCCATGAGGAGTCATTCTGCAGCTGAAACACAGACCTGAGCAGTGCACAATGTCAGCCTTCAGAAATTTAGTACCAATATCTTGACTAGTGCAAATTCATGCATCTATAGTGATACTATATTATTTACTCTAGATGAAGTATTATTTTTCCTTGTCTGCATTTCAGCTACTCACGTTAATATTTTTCCAGTCTGCCAGTTTTTATAGGACTGATTTTTTTAGTTGCTATGCATCATTAGATTTAATTCCATTATGGTAGATGATTTATAACTGTTTTGTTATAGGAAAAACAATTGAAAAAGAAGATAGATACATAGCCATGAGCAGTTGGTATTAAGCTGAGCTAACCCTTGATGTACTTTTTAGGAAAATCTTTTAGCAAATGAAGTGCATAGACTGTTCCCTGAAATGAAACCATATATCAAGTGGTGGCATCCTGATTTCTAATTAAAATAATTTCCTACAGATCCCACGTTACATGAATTTCCTCCTTTCTAATAAAACTATTTATATTTTCTGTATACCATTCCATTGTGTGTGTCCCTGCATGCTTTGAACTTTTCCATTTTTGTTGTGTCAGTTCTTCATTCTTCTCTAAACACATGGGGGATGTCACCTTGACTGAGGACATACCTCAGGTCACTAAACCATTTGAGGTTCACTTTGGCTTGAATTTAAGATTTCTTCGTTATCTTAGATTTGTACCAGAATCTAATTTTGTCAGGACTATTCATGTGCTTTCAGACAAGATTAAAATAGTACAAAGATCAAAACCTCTTAATTCCCATTTTAAATGACATTTTCTATTTGACATTTGCAGTGCTGCGTCTCAGGTAGCACCACAGTAGAGCAACCCATTTCTTTTGCTATCCAAATGTATTTTTGTGAATGTGTTTTTAAAGTGTTGATGTATACAGATTTCAAAGGCATTATTGTCTTGCACACAAAATATACACTAGAGATTCTAATCTATAACTATAGTTCATCTAAATTCTGGTGACATATTTATCATGTACATGTACATACATGAAGAAATGAAGCCGTTTTTCATATTTAAAGAGGTATTTACATATATCAAGGCCAGCTGATAGCCTTCTATGACTTAAGTTTTACCCTGTCATGTGGTGACTTTGCAAATTCTCTCACAGATGACCCCTCTTTCTAGATGCCGATAGGGAAAAAGACTTACTTGAGTTAGTTGAAGTTTCCAAATCAGCGCTATAAGGAAGTTTTAAAAATGTAAATTGCAATACCTAATGACCGGAAAATGTTAGCATCTGCCTGTCAAAAGAGCTTTGTTTAAGAACTTGTTGGTAGCATCATGGATATTAACTTTATTTCCACTGATTGAACAATGATTTCTATTATTACTCAAGGACAGGACATAAAATATTATATTTTAATATAATATCACTTATCACAAAATATTTTTAATTGAAAAAATTCAACTTAATCGTTTTGGCAGAGGCAGCAGAGTGACAGCAGGACGTAAAACAGCAATGATGTGCAGAATAAAGGTATTTGATTATGTATCTCATTTAAAGAAGCCAGAGCTTTGCCTAAAACATATCTACATCCATCAAGTTCAAGACAAACTCTGTAATCTATGAAAAATAATTTGGAGCTGCAATTTGCAAAGCTTCCTTCAGAATAAGATTAACTCAGCAGTAAATTATATGTCATCCATCACTCCTTCCATCTTGATTTATTCCAAGAATGATAGAGTAAATTCGAGTTACCTGCACAAAGGATCTCTCTCCTCTGCTTCAGACTGTGCACCAAAGTCTGTGTACCCTTTAAACTAAAAAGCTTGGCTCAGGCTGCTAAGTAAAACAAGTCAGTAATGATCCCAGGCCAGTGAACTTTCTGGGTAAGCCAGAGTGCAAAACTAGCACAGGATACTCCATAAAGCTCTGGAGGAAGCTGACAAGGAAATTACTGCCAGGTCATGCTTGCCTGCATATAGCAGCCTGCAGGCGCAAAGGAAGTATAGCAACAGAAATAGCTTAATACAATTTTTAATGGTCATTATTATGTTTTAATGGTCATTATTATTCTCTTAAGGAATTCTATGGCTCAGAAGCATCTCTGTCTAATTCATGAAGAACATAGTTTTAAATCCAATATATGTTCCTTTTCAGCAAATTTATTAGTTTTGTGCCAAGTGTGCCAGGCTTTCCAACCTAGTTTTGTATTGTCTAAGGTCACAGGCATTACAAAGACTTCCTCTTGCAGAACTGAGGTATCCAAAACCATTAATAGTGGTTTTATAATGAGAGAGGAAATCAAACAGGTAATGAGGTTTATGTTTTTACTTGAATTGCACATACACAAGAATGAGTTTGGACTACCAGGCTTTTAAAGAGGCAGAGCTTCTTGCAGCTGATAAACTAGGATAAAGTCATGCTTGAATAAGCACTTATTATAGCAAAAAGACAAATAGAAATGTTAGTTTCTCTTGTAAGTCCGTTCTCTCCGCTGCTCTGAAAAGCAATGGCATACTTTTTTTGCTGTCAGATGATGAAGACTGAAAATAGGTCTTCTATAATGAGGAATACGGGTATGTGAAGAAAGAAAAGACATAACATGTCCTTTCACCACTGATCTCAAGGAAAATTAACTTTAAGAATAATAAAAAGGTCACTTTTATGACAGTTCAAACCACCACCAGCATAGAGAATTTCATTTCAAATAATCTACATATGAAGCAATGCTAAGGTCTAATAAGTCTTTTCCTGAGCCACTTCCTTTCAGTAAATTCCACAAAAATAGTGCACATAATAAGTAGTTAAAGTGAAGATGGAAAAAACTTTACTAAATTTTAGCTATGGAAAAATTCTTGTTAAAATTCATCTGCCATTTTAGGTCTCTTTCCAATCTGCCTTAATAAACTACTTTGACAATCTGAAAGAAGAAACTGTACATCTTAGGATTTCTGATTTGCTGATGCATGTATACAAATGAAAACTGGTTAATTTTTTTTATATTGTATTGTTGCCTAGTTGACTTTTGGCAATAAAACTCCTTAGAACTCATTTAAATTGTGTTAATTTCCATATTTCAGAATGTTAGCGGGGTTAAAAGAAGGAGACAAAATACATTGGAGAATATCACATATCAATATCAAATGATATAAATAGCATCCTACTTTTCCAGCATTCTGTCTACTATTTCACACTTGTCTTTATTTCTCATTAAAAAACAATAGTGGCGAATTTGAGGTTGGCGGCAATGACTCTCCATCAAGCATGTGCCCCATGTGGGTAAAATGATCTACTTAAGCCGCTTCCTCACATTCCTAGAGTTTTAGAAAACATCAGATTCAATTTAAAGTCATATTTCGTTCAAGTGTTTATCATTACACCAGCATCCTTTGGCATGGATGCATCAATGCGTGAAAGAACTTTAAGACTGAAGTTGTTGAATGTTTTATTTGCTATTGCAAGATTTGCAAGAGTAAGCGTTGTGAGATATCTGGGATCTTGTTTACATTTTCTTCAAGTATGAAGATAGACACAGAACTTTTCTTGCCTTTTTTTCTTTTTCTTTTTTTTTTTTTTTTTTACTTTCTCCAAGCTCAGTTTCTAAAGCAGATTGCTCTTTATGCCGTTTTTGTTCCTGAGCGGCATGGGGCTCCAATAGCTTGTGTGAATTCCGTCAGGTCTGTGGAATGATTCTTAACCGCGTTGTTCAGCTTTTTAAAATTTGAAATATGGTATTTTCTACTGACTTTATGACCAGAATTTGCTAGTCTAGCTTTATCTTCTGGTTACCACTGTTTTTTCAACTTTGTGTAGGTTCCCCGGTTCCCAACATGCTTTAGGGGAAGCATGTTGTCCTGAAGATACCCAGAGGTGGAGAATTCTCGGGTTCTGATGGCAGCTTTATCTAGTAGTTAATCACTTGCCTTATAATCTCTGGTGCATATTTTTAATTTTAAACTCATTTGGCTTAAGATTCAGTCCTGGATCCTTATAATGCTTCTTTTACAGCATTATAGAGCCTTTCTTATCTGATATTTTTTTTACAGGGCAGTATTCATGCATTTTAATAAGATCTTTTCTAAATGTACTCTTAAATGTGAACTAATTAGATCTGTCTTTCTTGATCTATCACAGTACAGGAGTTTTTCCAAATCCTCAAATTATTCTTATAGTCCCTCTATTTTCCCAATGAATTTAGAGAATATTGAACTCAGAACTGGACACAACATTCTAGCATGAGTCTGTGCTGCAGTCTTAAAGATGAAAATCAAACCTCTTTGACATAATTCTTCTGCTATGTTGCCAAGTGTTAATTATCTTTTCCAATAGTTACTTTACAGTATGACTTTCCTATTGAATTTATAATTATGTCACTTTATACTTTGAGAAATAATGACACTTAGTACAAACAGCACCAAGAAACCCTTATACTTTACCAAATAACCATCTAACCATTTTTTTTCTATCTGTCTGATAAAAAGAGGATTTATGATTTTTTTCCAAGCAGTTATGCAACACAATCCTTTTATGTAATTCTCAAATTGAAAGTATTTGGGTAAAGTATTGCTTTTTAAATATTAGGCAAAGTAATCTTTGTAGTATGTACTGAGATATGAAAAATGTCAACACCTTCATATACTTCTTTGTATATATCCCCACGGGACATGAGCTGCATTGATCTGAATGTTATAATTGTCGTATAGCCTGCGACATGTAGAGTCCGGCGCGCTCATTAGTCTCCCTTCAACAGAAAGGAACCAGTCCTGTAGAAAGGCTTTGATGGAGGCTCTCAAATAGGCATGTTAATGTGCAGGATCACTTGTTCTTTGAAGGGAAACAGCCTGAAAGCACCCAGGCTTTGTAGAAGTTCTGATGAAATAACTCTTGTTCTGTGACAATTTCTATGTTGGAAAAGTGATTATTCTTTTTCAAGTACATTTGTGGAAAATAATGTGATTGCCTTCCTACCTCTACAAACCTGCTGCCAGATTTTCGTGACTGCTGCCTTCATAAAGTCAGTGGGGGCTGAAGATAAGATGGAGTTGTGAATATTTGTTTTCCAAGCTGAAAATTCTTTACCCTGAATGCTGGTGACACTTTGATGGTAATGGAAGCAGAAGTCTGGACAGAGACTGATGTATATTGTCTTTATTGAGATGAGCAACAAGAATTCATGATCATAAAACAACATAAGTTTGAAATTTTGTTTATGTTGAAAATATTGCCTCTTCCCCTTCTACAAAATAGGCTATGATGGCTTAAGATCCATCTAAGTCAACATCCAGTCCCCTGGGGGCCATAAATACCTTCCTGAGAAAGTGCAAGAACAGGACAATCATTTCTAATATTTCCCTCTTGTGTTTTATCAGTCTTTGTTTGTTTTCAGCTCAGACACTTCTTGAGCTGGATGTCATTTTTGTGTATATTATGGCAGTGGGGTTCTCCCACATGAGCAGCTCCCCTAGAAACTCCGTCCATTTTGAGCATCCACAATGTCTTCTCTTATGGCCTTCTGCAGGCCAACCATTCTTAATGGGAAGGACTACCAACTCCCCCTAATATAG
>JAWLRI010000838.1:256164-293964 GCA_034781795.1 Crypturellus tataupa | reverse complement strand
TATATATATATTTAGCCTGACCACTAATAGCTTCATTTAATATTTCCCTCTTTCCCAAACTGAAGAACACTGGCCTATGAAGCAGTTCCTTACTGGTCTATGACATAATTCTCCTTGATGCCCTTCTCCGAGCATTTTTCAAATGTGGTGTGTATATATATATATAAGAAAGATGAGAAAATCAGAAGTACACATTATGTTCATGATATGGATGAACCATGTATTTCTACTGTGAAGTTTTCCTCTTGCTATATTTATAAGAGCATTTGCATTAGTTTGGGGTTTTCTGATACGTAGTTTCTGCTAGAAAGGAGTGAATACTTGCAAAAATTACAGTAGCTACTTAGGAGTTCAGCAGAAAGGTTGTGAGTGGTATCTAATCATATACAAGAAACAAAAGTAGTTCTCATTTATCTCCTGAAATATTTGCTATAGGCTTAAGAAATGAAGTGCTCATTTGCTTGTTTGGGATTGAGTTATTTTAAAGACTACAGAAGACTTTTTATGTGCAAGAAAACACTATGTAGCTCAGGTAACCTTCCCTCTCCTCCATTGCTGCTGTTACCATCATCCCCAGCTACCATCATCCCAAGTGCTTTCCAGCTATACCAGAAGGGTTTGCGAGCAGAGCTCTTGCTCTTCACTCTATTTATAGTTTTTGGAACACAGATGTGAAAGATAAATTTTAACTTATTTTTTTTCTTTTAAATTAGTTTAGATGAGCACTTACAAAAAATACAGATTATTCTTTGTACCATGTTAGATATCTGTACAGAATGGATGATAGGTTGGTTTTCTTGGTATTGTTGCAGATATGGCTGATAGCAGATGTAGTCCTGCAGAGCTACTAGTAATATAACTGACAATTTAGTATAGTAGTATAATGTAGTTTATTTTAGTATAATGCAGCTTAGTATAATGTGATGTAGCTTTACACTAGATATTAGTTCTATAAAAGCTTTAAATGAGTAAGCTCATATCTTATTGCTCTTTAGTAAGCAAAGAGTAATTAGGAATGTAATTCCAAGTTTCTCTGGCAGCAAAAATAAACAGTGCTTGTTTTCCAAGCAATATGCATGTCAAAGCACCACTGATTCTTCAAGAATGCTGGCTACATGGATACTTAAGGGGATAATGAACAGCAGGCCACTCACAAGTCAGTATTTTATTTTAATTTTTCCTTTTTAAGTTGACTGTGCTTTTCAGGAGAGGATTTTTTTGTTTTATCTTATTGCTGCTGAATCAACTGTTCTGTGTTACTTTGGATTCACACCTGGTTCCTCACCGCCCATTCAGTGGTTTATCAGAAGAATGGTGGGAGCCACTTCTTTTCCTCAATATAAATAGATACCCATTCAAATCCAAATTCAACTGTATTTTCCAATTTCACTTCGAATAAATGGAAGCTCTTTCTCTTGCTCCAATCTCCAAAGAATTTCATGTCAATGAAAGAGGTCTTGTAAAGAACACAACCACCACAACTTCTAGAAGACAAGGCATCTCGTGTTTAGCTTGATTTGGGCTTCCTGTCAATAAACTGTGCAGACATTGCAGTAAAATGCTAGGGAATTTTAGTACAGCTGTTAATCCTGAGATGCTGGGATGAAGCGACTAATGACCAGAAAAATGACCAGTATTATCTTGCTTTCTGCAAAACTAAGATGTTGTTGGAATTCATTTGGTAGTTACACTCAAAGTAGTAAACCTACGATGAGATAAATTTACTTCTGATTTGCAGGAGTGTTCTACAAAGCCTCTCTCTGCTGGTTCTTCATTATTTCAACAGGGACTATTTGTCTACAGTCACACAGGATTTACCTGAATTTGAGAACTGTTACAGGTTAAAATCATCATGCAGGTCTTTGTAACATTCCCCCATATTAAGACTGTACTAATTTTTAATATTAATTTCAATACAACTCTTTTGAAGTTCTTTAGAACCAGATTGATTAATCTGTACAAGGGCTATTAATATCCTGTATCTTTCATAGGGAAAAAGGTGATTTCCATGGCACTGGGCAATGACTTCTTAGTTTACCAGTGTCTGTCTCCCTTTTCTTACTACCTAGTGTCTAATGTGAAGTCAAAAAATGTGCCTTGAGGACCTTCACCAAATATAATGAAAAATCAGTTCACAACATTTCTTTGATGTTTTGCCTAAAACCAATAAAGAAGTATTAGCTAGAATGCTGATGTCATTCCATTCTGAATTATTCTTTTGATGAAAAACAAGTTCTCCTTGTTATACTACTTTATACGCCCTATGCACATCAGATCAGAGATATTATAGCAGGAGCTGTTGGCCTTAATTTAGTATAAAAATATGATTTTTGATACTTTCCTCCTAGCAGTGAATGAAAAATTATTTAGAACAACTTAGTAGCCCTTTTTCTTTCATATACAGCATATTCATATATGAAAAATACTGTGAACACAGGACTTTGTTGCTAATTTATTCTCAGACATGATTCAAAGTTGTAGTGCCAACTGTAAAATAGCTAAGTGAATGAAACCATGCATAGGAAAATTGCCTGTGGCTTTATTGGTGAGAAGTGTAAGCTAATAAATACTGAACAGCCAAATGTTATAGAAAAAGTTGAGGATGTGTTTCTTTCGGCTTAATGCAGGAGAAACATCTTTGCTTTTGGACAGAAGTTGCTAGAAGGGTTTGGGGGCTGCTAAGTCAGTCCTCCAAATGAAGATGAAAGGCAATTGAGTGCATTTTGGTGAAGTCTTGATGTCAGCTCTGTACTGCAGAGCTGTTGAGTTGTAGGTCAGTGCAGGTCAGTGGTTTAAAAATAGACAATTTGAAAGTGTTAAGAAACCCAACAAAAGAAATCCAGAATGAGGCATTGCTGCTCCTTCCATGAGATGATTTTGGTGCATGATCATCCCTCTCCTCTTTCTCACCAGATGCCACAGAAATGACTGAGGGATGCTGGCAAGACAGTTCAGAAGAACTTTTGCTCTTTTTGTCTGTGTGAGAAAAAGAGGGCATCTTCAGAACTATAAAGCACAAACTATTCTATCATCTCAGTTAATCAAATTTCCTGTTTGTTCTGAGGGAAATTAGTAACAAAATGAACTGATATGGATCACAAGGAGGTTTTACCTTTCCATTTTGTTAATTAAAAAAATCAAATTGAAGTTTTTATCTTTTTGGTTTTAAACAAAAGTTTCCTAAGTGATGCCTGCATGGCCAGAGGTAGAGAAAAATGCACATCATCTCTGACCAGGCTCCAGGCAGCAAGTTTAAACAGCGGGCAGGTCAAGACTTACTAGCTTTAGTATACTGCAGCAGCTGATGTTGACTTTTGTCCTAAGAACAAGAGCAGCGAGGGGAGGTAACAGTGTGCCTAAGAACCTCTGCTGCCACCCTGGAGACGTTTGATAAAATACTAAGGTTTTGGCCAATCATATAGTTTTCACTTTGTATGATAATATATTTTGCATTTTGAATCTATCCTCCATTTTGAGGCAGAAAGACTTTGCAAACCTTACAATATCAGAAAGTGAATATGAAAGAAAGGGAAAAGAAAAAGTATGTGAATGAGCATAAAAGAAATGCTAATTCCTGAAATTTAATGAAGTTCAGATAATCATCTGTCACTCAGTGTCTAAGTATTATCCACTAATAACCTCACTGTCTCTTTGCCTATTTCTGTGTTATCTATTTAAAGCGGTTGTTTATCATTTGCAGCCTGATCAGTTCATCATGTATGTATTTCCAAAAGAGAGTGAAGATAATATCCTCAGGACTGAAATAGGTTTTCCTCCTTTTTGTTCTATTAGTTGATGAGAAAGTGAGAAAGGTACATTAAAAAAAACCCACAAAACCAAAATCTTTTGCAATCACAGTAATTTAAAGATGAGCAAGAAATGCAGAGTTTGGAGCCAGATCCATTTTTCCCAAAGTCTGGTTGAGCTCAGATTTGGGATTTTGGGGCTGACTAAATGATAATTCCATGCTAGGAAAGGCATAAAGTCCAGGGAAAGTACAGCCTTTTGTTCCAGATGAGCAAAGAGAGACACTGAGGGCACCAATTGTCGATTACTCATCACATTTCCTGTGTGGAGTATTCTGGACTCCCATAAACCCAGAATTAAGCTCTATGAAGTGTTTAAACACAGGCTCAGCTTGAAGAGCTCAAAGAACCTTGAGTCTGGCACAAGTGAACCTCTCCCTGGGCAGATGAGAATAAACCTTGTGTCCCAACCTCACCAGCCTTTGCTGTAGGGGTCTTGCCTGTCTGCTTTGCTGTTCAGGAATGAGCTTCACATACATTAAAATAAGACATGATAGTGAGTTAAATATGAATAAAATCAGACTGTAGAGCCACCGCAGCCCCCACCATTTCTTCAGACACTTATAGATTTTCAGCATTGACTGAGCAAGCTGTCCTTGTCTACTCAGCTTTCAGCCTGATCTGCATACTCTGTGTGTTGCCTGAAGGGGAGTTTGGTACCTTCAGAAGGTATCTGGGGGACATTTTGGAATTGTGTTATAAGTTTCGTGCTCCTAGCCAGATTTAGATGCCGTGGCTGAAGGATTTCCTCCAGACAGAAATCTGACAGGGATGGGGGATACAGAGACCTCAGCTGCTACAGGTTATAGCCTGGCATTTCAAGGTAGAATTGCCAGCATTTTCTGTTTCATGCCCCTATTTCAGTCTAATCCAGGGAAATCACCTCTCTGTCCCCTAAAGCAGCAGGTACTTTTGCTGCAGCGGTCGGCAGCTCAACAGTTACCAGCGCTGACAGTTGCATAAGGGCCGTAGGCTTCAGCGCTGACAGGAGCGGGGCAGCCCACCCCACTCAGAGCATCGTGGCAACCACTCAGAGACCCGATGGCTTGAGAAGCTGCCTCCGAGAAGAGCACAGGGCTCAATGATGTGTCCCTCTGTCCCTGTGCATTCACAATTGCCTAACATCCCTCTTTTAACAAAAGCAATTCTTTACATGGAAAAATATGCTATTGATGTCTTTTTCTTTTTCTTTTTTTTTTTTTTTTTTTTAGTATTTTTTTAGCTTTTTCAATGTGTTTTAACAGCTGGAGATGAAGAGAAAGCATCACCATGAGAACAGCCAACTCTCTGCAGACAGGCAGCGAGTGCTCTAGGGATTTCCACTGGTCCATGGATGACAGATGGGAACTTATGGTCTATAACTTAACAGATGGATCACAGATCTGCTTTTGATTTGCATGGAGACAATCAAATGATTATGGTGCAGCTAAATAAAAGCAGCTAATCAGAAGGATCTGTGATTCAGTGTAGTGATTTGGGAAGATGTAATTTGGAGGGATGAAAACCTTGTGGTAATGACTAATGTGTAAAAGCAATAGGAGAGATGAATTATTGCCCTGATTCATGTTCTGTAAAGCTGTATCAGAGAAGCATCTTTGCTTTTGTCTGCAACTCACAAACTATTTTTCCCTATGAAAATACATGATTTTGATTTAGAAACAATGAGAATATTAAGCTCACTGTGGAGATTAAAATAAAGATGTCATGTTACACTCTGATGTGACATCCTGCAGACATATACATATATACATATAAACATATATATGTTACCTCCTCCATAATTATTTTCTGTATTTCTTTTTAGCAGCTCCCATGAAGTGTACAAAGACAACAAGAACTTGTGTGACCTATGTTAATCCCTGATCCTTGCATCATAGTGGGACATGGAAACAGATGTATCTGTCGTTGCTGACAGTTTGTGGTCTTTTATTTTCTTCATATGGTGAAGAGATTCTTTTTGCTATCATTATTATCCTTATTGCAATGCAACATGCAGTACCAACACCCATGTCATGCATTAAATACTTCGGTAAGTGGCTTTATCACACCTTCAAGATCCTTCATTATTACAAAACTGTACAAAAATAAATGCCATGCATCAAAAATAAACCAAAATCATTCTCCATTTATATATATAGCCTTCTCTATTTATATGATACTTTATTTTTCCAGGATCAAAAGTCTTCAACTTTTTCCTTATCATTTTTCCACTTTTGCTCTTACTTTCACAACCACAATTTTGAATTCCCAACAAGCTTTGAACATGCTGAGTTTCAATCTAGTTTGGCAGAATGCTGGAAACCTTTCAGATGATAAGTTTTTACAAGATTTATGAAAATAGGTGACCATGTAGTCAGAAAGGCTAAGAAGTTCTCCCTTTATCAGATATCAGGAAATTTGTGGAAGAGAGTAAAGACAGACTAAGAGCTGCTTCGCTTTAGAAACTTTCCCAATGTTACTCTTTTAAACATTTGCTGAGCTTGAAACCTATTTGAAAGTCCTATTTTCATAATGAAAACAGAGCATTGACATCTACCAAATTACAATGAGCCTGAAGGTCTATCTGCTTATGGTCATTAATGCACGGAGAATTTGTGCAGGATCTCCAGGCCTAAGAGGACACAGACAGTTGCTCAAGCTACAGTTGTAATTTAGAAGCTGTAGCCAGGAGAAGCACTATTCATTGTGGACTTTGCACAGTGAGATACTAGGAAGAATTCCCATAGGGCTCCTGTTAACTAATGATACCAGGGAAGCCTTCTAGCATCAGTTTCAGACACCACTTTGATGACTAGAGATATATGAGATGACCTTAGAGCATTTTACATGGTAATGCACAAATTCTTTCTAAAATACTTTGCCAATCTCTTGATATTCACACTTAGGAGAGGAGAGAACAGAGTGACTCATGGTGGCAGACCATCCTGCACACTGAGGTAGCAGTTCTATTTAGGAGGAAGATGGGGAGATAACTGTAGTCAGCAATCCATAGAGATCCTCCAGTAAAAGCCACTTACCACACGTCACTGCAAAGATAAAGTGTTTGGCCTGTAGCTGCGCTTCTTTCAGTCTAACAAAAAGAATTAGGAAAGAAAAGATGTTCATTTAAACTGTACCCCATGGACCAGCTTTGGAGAGAGGGAGAAAGCTGTAAGTATGGTGACTGTTCCCTTGAAGAAAATCAAAAAAAAACAGCATGTTAAACATGTCTGCGGCTGGACATAAATAGTCCATAGGAAGGCTTATAGGAAAGAGTGACCTGTGAGAGCAGGAAAGTGTGGGTGCATGTTGCCATTGAATGGTTCAGGTGGGTAAGCTCCTACAGGGAAGGTCTGTTCTCTGTGGTAGTGCTCTGAAGAGCATGGAAATCTGGAAATGAGACTGGGGTGGGAGTGAAAGGAAAGGTGCAAAGAAACCATGGACAATGAAAGTTAATTAACAAAGCTTCCCACTTCATTCTGTCCTTTTGGGCACTTGGACTTACTCATAGCACTGGCCTCCTTTTAATATGGAAATTATATCATGGATTGAACTCAGTTGCATAACCTCTCTGTGGCATGACTGCTATTGTTTACTGACAAATATTATTAGGATTGTTTCTCATGTAGTTTTTCTAATGCCTTAATGCAGTTTCGCAGATGGAGAAAGAGAAGGTCAGCCAGCTCCCCACAGACCACAAGTAGATGCTCCTTAGATTGTAGTTGGAATACAACTTCATGTTTAATACAAATTTACGTAATTGAAAGGTCTGCTGTCTTTGGAGATGTGGATATTGGCAGTTCTAATCAGTGTTTCCCTGGGGCTTTGTGGTTATATGACATTATCTAATACTAGATTGTACACTTTACTGCAGTGTGGGAAAAGCTTTAGAGTGAATGGCTTGTAAAACTCAACATCCATGCCCCTCGGGATCTGATATTTTCTTGAAATTCAATATGACTATGGCCATTTTCATGTTGCGTTCATCAATTTCTCTTTCGAATAACACTCCAGAAAGGTCAGATATGGTTTATGTTTCAAGCTTGCATTAAATTGTTCCATTTCCACAAAAAGAATTTTTGTTTTAATCTGTATTAAATCTAAGTAAAATATATTATTAATTATTCATCAGTCAGGATATATGTTGTGATCTTTTTCCATAGATGCATTCAGATTTTGCAATATCTCAGCACTCACAAGGATTAGTGAAGCTTGATGTAAATCCTTTTTCACCCATTATCCAGACACACTAATTTGGCTTTTTTTTTTCTTTTTTTTTTTTTTCTGAAGGAGAATAAAGGAATTATCTATTGCAAGGCCTTTTTAATGCATTGTAAAGTGAAAAGCTGAGCATAAAGAAGCTTCAGTCTGTTTCAAACCCTTGCGCCTTCCCTTAATTGTGCACAGAAAAATGCCAAACACACCTTGGGGCAGAGTAGCTGGAGACCTGTGTGGCAGAAAAGAATCTGGGGGTGCTGGTCGACAACCAAATGAACATAAGCAGCAATGTGCCCAGGTGGCCAAGGCAGCCAACGACCTCCTGGCCAGCAGGGCCAGGGAAGTGATGGTCCCCCTGTGCTCAGCGCTGCTGAGGCTGCACCTTGAATACTGTGTTCAGTTTTGGGCCCCTCACTGCAAGAAGCACACTGAGGTACTGGAGCAGGGCAACGAAGCTGGTGAAGGGGCTGGAGCACAGACCTTATGAGGAGCGGCTGAAGGAGCTGGGGTTATTTAGTGTGGAGAAGAGGAGACTCAGGGGAGACCTTATCACTCTCTACATCTACCTGAAAGGAGGCAGCAGTGAGGTGGAGGTTGATCTCTTTTCCAGAATAGCTACAGATAGAACGAGAGAAAATGGCCTCAAGTTGCACTAGGGGAGGTTCAAGTTAGACATTAGGAAGAATTTCTACACGGAAGGAGTAGTCAAGCATTGGAACAGGCTACCCAGGGAAGTGATGGAGTCACTTGTCTCTGTCAGTGTTCAAGAAATGTGTAGATGAGGCACTTGGAGGGACATGGCTTAGCAGGCATGGTGTCAAAGTGTTTAAAGTTGGACTTGATGATCTTGAAAGTCTTTTCCGGCCATACTGATTCTATGATTCTATGATTCGATGAAGGTACTTTCTAAGTTTAGAAGTGGCTTCCCAGGCCAGTTCCCTTGAGGATTGCTGCTGTAACTCCCATGCATGTGATCTGCCTGTTTCTGCTGAATCTGTTGCTCAGGTCACTTCATCAAAGAGGTAAGGTAGGTAGCAGTGCTATATGGATGACCAGATAGTGCAAAAAGGTGAGGTCAGGGAGGTCTGTCTGAGCTAGCATTTTGTTGCAGTGATGGTAGAGTTCCATGCTGCCCTAGATATGTCCTTAGCATGTCACACTCCACATCATTCCCTTGCTTCTGGCATGTGCCCATCCTGATTTCCCTCGTGAGTTAACCTCTTAATTCACATGCTGAGCAGTCAGACTACCGCCAGTCATTGCTAACTCAGTGTGAGAAAATGCCCATTTCCTGGCCTGAATGTCTTCATCGCATGAGATCATTTGATTAAAATCAGTGTTTGTGGCGGTCTTGTTATATTTGGAGTCCTAGTTTGGTTTCCTTGCATGGGTTTCCTTGCATGTGAGCCAACACTGCAAAAGTCAGCTCTTGACTATGTGCAATGTAGCTTTTTTTCCACTTTCCAACACCTTTAGGTTGCTGTAACCGCAGAACTGATGTCACATAAATGCAAGACTTATTCTTACTCTGCACTGTCAAATCTCTGCCTTTCTAGCCTAGGCACACTTGGTACTAAACTACAATCTTCCATATTTTTAGCTTTAAAAATGAAATAAGATCCTATTGTATTGTCTTCCAGGATTTATCACAAAGGTAAAGAAGTTTTAGCCTCCTGCACAAGCATTAGCTGGTACAATGTGCTGAGCAGGTGCCTCTTTCCCTTCCCAGTGAGATCAGGACAGCCCCTTTTCTTCTCTCCATCTTTTTGCATGGGTCATTCCAGGTATTTGGTGGGTGCCAAGTGCTCTAGCACTGTATGGCTGATTAATGCCATTACGTATGTAATCTTATCTCCTCATTCGTGTAGAATTTCCTCTAGATCATTTTAACAATTACCTACCACAAAGAAGAACATTTTTTAATGGAGTGGAAAAAAGCCCCAATAAGTCTGCTTTTAGGATGGATTCAGTGATGAAAGAATTCCCTAAAGCTGTTCTGTTCTGTGAGCCTTGTTTTCTTCTTATAAATTGTATCCTCAACTCAAAAGCTAGACCTCTAGTTATAGCGTTCTTTGAAGATAAATGAGAGATTTTGTTATCTAGTCGCAATGAAGGCACTAAGCAGCTTTTTAGATCCTGGCATGAAATTCTGGAAATCTTCTTAAGAAAACATAGCCCAATGTCTAAGTACATCTGAAAACATTCACATCTGTTAAAGAACTTCAGATTATCTCAGTTTTCAAAAAAGCAATTACAGAAAAAAAGATGTTCTACAAGCAATACTGATAATTGCTGTATTTGCAAGCCAAGGAACTCAGTGTTGGTGTGAAGTACCATGAGAATCCAGCCCCACTGCAGGTATGACACTGCACATCATCTACGCTTACCCACATATTGCAAACACTTAGCGTTTACAGGCCTGATCCCCTAGCAATGCCGCTAACCACAGCCAACAGCAGTCCCCCTCTTGGATAGGTTACAGCCAGAAAGGGAGACCTGAAGCACACTTTGTCTGATGGTTATAACCTAGAACTCGAGTTACAGTAGTCTCTATGGAGGTCTTTCCATTCCATAGCTCTATTTCTATTTCTGTAATATTCTGCCCCTGCTGCATATTAGGCATATATTTACGTAAAATACATATGTGTGCTTACCTAAGCACACATTTGATTTTCCTGTAACTCATTCAACACATAGAGCACTTACAGTTTACGTTCTTCTCACTCCCCAGTATCACTACAGCATGTTCCTCTATTAAAGTTTTCTTTAGCAGGTGGGGTTTGGGGCTCCTATATACATACTCTTGCAATCATGACACCGATTCACAATGTTTGCTATTTATTAAAGCTCTTGCATACATTCCAGGTAATATATTACAAAAAGAAATGTATTGTTCTGGCTGTCTTTGTAACAAAGAGAAAAGCTGAACAAGTAAACTTCAGAGCATCCTCACTAGGAGCAAAGGAAAGAATTTCACTTCTAATCTTAGATAGTTTCCTAAAGGAACAAAGTGTAAGTGGTTACATATTTGTTTGTATAAGTTTGCAAACCATGTGTGCAGTATGTAAAATTTCACTAGTTCTCTGTAAACTTGTGGATGCTTAAAGAGAGAATGAGACTGAACACAGGGAAAAGAAAAGGGGATCAAGGTGATATGCTCTGGGTATACTCAACGGGCTGGCAATCATTTCCGAGTGCTGGCAACTGAGCACAACCCTTGCGATGGACACAGGTTACTGGAGCAGTCACGGCTAAGGAGAAGTTGGAGATAAGGAGGCAGTGACTGCCCACCCAGAGAAGCCAAGACCTGTGGTGTCAGCACTGTTTGAATCATCCTGAAAACAGCTTTCTTATCAATCACAATCCTTTGTCAGCCCATTGCAACTAAAGCAGGATTAAGGCAGATAGAGATGACAAATCCTTGCAGAGGGATAGATATCACAGTAGTTTCAATTACTGGATCTGGGGAGAAGTGATTTTAATATAGAAATATTGAAAATGTAAGCATTGCTTCAAAGCTGACAGGAGGCTGATAGTTTGCCCTTTTTCACCTCAAAGCCCTTTTTGATAAACCAAAAAAAAGTCTCCTTGCATTTACTGTCTTGTTAAGATTGATTTTACATTGATTTTATCAAGCTTTCCATTATTGTATGATTATAACAGGGAAATAAAGTACAGTGCACCGATAATTCTTCTTCATCTTCCTCCAATATACTTTGTGCCTCTCTTTGAATCCCAACCTGTAAATTTTATCTATATTGCATATTTTGTATGTGTAAATCTACTTGTTTCTTTACACATAGTCTGAGTGAAATATGAAACTGCCGTACATATTTGCATTTTTACTGTGACTAGCCTCTAAGCGTCTTTGTTAGGAAAGGCCCACGCGCTCCTCAGTTTGCCTTGAGAATTGTTATAAATTACTGCTTTTTGTTATGATAATTATTAGTTGGTAGATTTTATCTCCTCCTGCAATCTTCCCTAAACAACTCAAGATTCAGTCCCTGGATCCACTGATAACTGTTATTTTACAGATCTTTCATTAGTCTTTCATTTTTGGATAGTGTTCTTGTACATATGTTGACAAGTCGTTTGCATAATATCTGTACTTCGTAATCCATTGCACTTTCATTTATAATTTAGCTATGTAAGAGCTCCCCTGAGCTTTACAAAATTAACCTGATGCATGCTCATCTAAATCTGCTTCAGTCTTTTGCAGCACAACAGCTCCCTGTGATGGGAGAAGGGCTGTGCTGAAATGTGACCACCACCTCTGCTTATACTCATTCCTGTGTAGCATATAGGAAAAGTGCTGGACCACCAGGAATTACTGAGGATGGATTGGATACTCTGCCATATTCTGGAGCTGTCTGTATCACAGCTGAGCATGCTCCTCCTCTACTGTCCTCCAGATCCGACATAGCTGGAGTTGGCCTTGGTAGTGCTGGCTTCTTTGACAGACCTCTGTAGGGTCAAGGAGACAGTGTTCCTATCCAGTCAGATATCTGGGACCTTTTGACTGAGTTGGCAGCCCATCACTACCTTTAAAAAAGGGTTGTGGAAATTTTCAGTAACATTTTGTCAATATAAGAAAAGAAAGCCACAGGACTGAATGGCTTAAAAATCCAAACTTGCTTTACGTATTGATTGAAATATAATTTTATTATAAAACTCAGACTAGTTTTCTTCATTTTTAATAGGCTAAAAACAAATAGTCACACAAAAAAAAATACCCAAACTGAACCAAAGTATCTTTCTTCCCTTCCAGTGCTCAGCTGCACACAAATTGCTGACTGATTGCCCTCCCTAGTGCTTTCCCTTCAAAGAAGCCCATTCTGCTGTTCTCACTCAGCCCAGAGGTGATTAGGAAAGTCTTTTAACAGCAGATTTCTCAGCTTGCTGTAGCCTGTGCAATGTCCTGTTAGCACAGACACAGAAACCTCAAGACTCTATTAGCAATTAATTTAATGCTTTCTACGTGCGAAGACATTTATGGGAGGAAGAATTTGGGCGTTAAGCATGATGAGTTATTAAGGCTCCCGTAGCTGTAATAAGATCAAACATTTAACAGTGCTGAAGATGTGCTGTTCCCTCCCCTGCAATGAAACCCTGGGTTTTCTACTACTCTCTCATGTCTGTGTATTGACGTCAGGGGTGAACACAGTCCTCTCTGACGACGGGGGAGAGAGCGGCAGTCGCACAGCCCTCAGATTGCCAAGTAATTTGAGCACAAACGCCACCGACACTGATGCCTTGGGGCCCTCTTCATTCCCATGGCTGGAAGAAGCTCTCCTACCTACAGTTTTCCCACTATTTACGAGACTTTTCTGGTGGCTTCTGTGAAATTCCCTGTTTTTGCAGTACTCTTGTAATGGCATGGAAAAAGCTCCACATGAAGTGGAGTTTCTAGAGGTGTATGACATTGGAGAATTTTCAGAAGCTTCTGAAGGAGGACAAGGGTCTTCGGAAATCTTGTGGTAGGAGCTGTAAGCTTAATAACTCCTTGTGCTTAGGCTAACAAAGGCTTAGCTGGCAGAAACTCAGAAATGCAATTGTAGCATAGCAAACTGGTGGTTGACTTGTGGAGAGCTCATGGTCTGGGCAGACCCTGTGTCTGTAGGCAGAGAAGAACTTGGGAAAGAAAGACTAGCTTTCAAGTGGTGTGACAAAAAACAGGGAGAATTGAAAAGCTTAGGAAACAACAGCAGATGCAAACTCGCAAAAACACATCAGCAGCTGAGAAGTGCTGTGCCTGGAGCGCAATTTCAGGTGGATAAGGAAGGCAGTGCTTCCCCATTGCAAGTTGTTGCAGTGGCCTGCAGTCCTCTTCTGAGCTGCCACTTCTTAAGTTACCACTTCTCTGAGCTACAGAGAGATCAGACACTGCTCCCCGTGTCTGATCTCTCCACATCGGAGAAGATCTAGATGTGAGTAAAGAACAAGTGAAAAGATCAATCAGCATGGAGCTGGAGAAGTTCTAACTTTGCTTCATTCCTTAAATGTTCTTTTTTGTGGTAAAGCTCACAGCCTGTTGGGCCAGGGAGAACGCGCAAGGTGTGGCATGGTGGTGGCTACTTCAGGCACTTTGCTAAGATGAAAATCTACTGAATTTTCAGTTTCTTTTAGGAAAATTTTATTACATTTACATAATGTCTGAAGGATCTGTATAACATCTGATGAGCAATTTTAGCAAAAGCCTTATTTGCAATCAGTTCATTTTTACTGGAGATTTTGATAAATTGGTTCATTTTCTTTTTTCTTCCCCTTTTTTTTTTTTCCCAAGAGAAATGAAACACACAGATATTAAGTACTTATCCATTTAGCTTCTGGATTTCTGTGTAGACATAGCTGGCATCAAGTGATAAGCAAAAAGAGAGAGACAGAAAGGAAGTAATTCCTGCCACAAATTCCTTGAAATTTCAGCTCATTTGCCCTTGTCTCCTCCATCTTCATGTGGCTATTGGAGCCATTAGCTAGTGCCTGAGATTTAATACGGCCTTTCCATGTTTCTGCACAAAATTATGGCAACATCTGCCTGTTTTGAAGCACAAAGTTTTAAATCTTTAAATAAGTGGTACAACTATTGCTGTTTACATGACTTTAGTGTCAAGCAGGAAATATGTCTTACACAGTATGAAAAGAGCATGGAATAAGTGACAGTAGGAATTGGGCAAGACTAGGGGCAAAACTAAGGTTGGGACCAAGGGGGCTGATGTATTGGAGAAAGGTAGGTGCTTTACCTAGAGGAAAGTGAGGAGTAGGAATAACCATAACCTAGAACAAGACTAATTACACTCAAGATCATGGGAGGTACTGGTTTTGGTAAAAAAGAGGTCCTAAATGCACTCTTATATTTACATCTTTTCTGTAGATATTGTGACTTCTGAGCTACATAAGCAGGAAGTGAATCAGGAAATTGTTTATGTTTCTATTAAATTGAGTTTTTGGTGCGCAGGATGGAAGATAGATACATGCGTGTTGATAAATATCCCTCTATTACCAGAACAGTTATTTATATAGTTTCTAAATTCCACAGCTCATAAAAGAAAACTGCTACTAGAATATTTAAATTTGAGATGGTTTTAAAGTAGACATGACCTGCAGACTGAAAGCTTTGGTACATGGTGTATTACAGTGCAAAAAAGTAGAAAAAAGCCTCAGAGGCCTGCTTTCTAATATAGAATGGAGCTCTTCTGAAAAATTTTTAATGAAATCTTGATTTTTCTAAAGCTTTGTTTAGAAGACATTTAGGGAAAGTTCTGAGAGTGTTAATGTGTCCAATGTAATCATTTTTGGAATAAAGAATCTCAATTTTTGACTTTGAAATGATCGAGTCAATTTAAATATATTATGTACAAAGTTCAGAAGTCAAAATTAAAAGGAAATTGAAAGAAAACATTTCCTTTGATCAAAAGTTAAGACTTGTCTCTGTAATTATTTTGAGAAATTTTAAGTCTTTGGATTTAGCTGTGGCTAAAAAATTTCAAAATCTGCCATGAAAGGAAGCTTCTCAAAACCATTTCATATTTCCTTCTATTTCACAAAGCCAAAAGTTTTTAAAAGCATTTGCACAGAGATGACATGAGACAAGTAAGTTCAAATTTCTGCAAATTTCTGCAAAGTCAGAAAGCCAAAATGATCTTACTGTGATCACTCAAGTATCATTCTGCCATATGAGTAATTTTAATGAACTGCTACACAATGTATCATTCTTATAAACCTCAAGTGATTGGTGAAATTCTTGCTGTATAATATTAATACAGTTCCTGTCTGGTTGTGTTTTGAATGTGGAATTATATGGCATGAACTGTTTAACGAAGTTTCTTGATAATTTCAGTATATCCACTATTATTTTCTTTAATTGAGAGTCATAAATTATATTCTGCGTATTCTCTAAGAGGAATTACCTATCCATAGGGAAAAGGCAGAGAACCCCTCTGAGCTTTACAAACAATGGTATCGGTATACACTATACCAGGTAGCAGGAAGAAATGATTTGCTTGTACCACACGCTCACTCAAAAGTCACTCCTTTGCTATCTTAATTATCTTTTTCTTTTTTTTTTTTTTTTTTGTAAAACATTCATACATTTCAAATGTCTTCTTAGTCAGTTTATAGAGTGTCAGGTAAACAATTACGCTATTAATGATTTAAAGGTTGAGTCAGCTCTAGAAGATACATTTTGATCATTTTCATGTTTAAAGAAATCAATCTGCTATCCTTAAGCATACCACAAAAATAGCAAATGTCTGCATTGATTTATGTGAACATAATCAGTCCTTCTGAGTGATATACTTCACATCATGGTCTCTTTGAATATATTAGTGATGCTGTTTTCTTTCTTCGCGTTATGTATAATCATATTTGAAATGAAGTTTGGAGTTTTTATGTTGTTTCAGAAAAATAATTCCAGTGAATTTGCTTGCTAGTTATTATTTTTAGACTATTCAGAATTACTGTCTGTGTTATATTGCTAATATTTTTGCTATTGATAATGATAATAGAGTAAGCAGCAATAATGTGCTTATTAATGCACGATAAACAAATTCATATGAGGAATGAAGTTCATATAGTTGAAGTTTGATATTGGAAAAATGTGTTTATTTGAAAATAAAAAGTATTTTAAACCCAAAATGATGATCGACAAAGGGAAATAAAGCAGGTTTCTAAAATTAATGCTTATTAAAAGATTTCTTCTATGGTAGAAAGGAGGTATTTTTTATTTTCATCCATTTTCACGGTTTCCATAAACTTAGTATTAGAAGTCATATTCATGTGTAGAATATGCATTAAACATTTGCTTAATATGTTTAGTGAGAAAAGTCAAAGATTAAAAAAAAAATCTTTTCTGAACATGCACATAATATTCTTTTATTTTTCAGTACAGCTAAACACTGTAGAAAGACTATAGATAGAGGACTTTAATACTCATCTAGCACTGACATTTACCAAAGTTCCGTATTTGTGACAAATAATGGGACAACAGGCTTTGCACTGTTAGCCTCAACTCCCCAAAAGACAGACCGCTGAAGTGATATACACTTTTTCTCTAAGGATAAAGAGGACTGAAAGTCTCTTTAATGAATCACATAACAAAAGGGATCTGGAAGTCTTTTGACTGCATTAATGCCTTTCCTGCTGAGAAGTTAATAATGCGTTGGCTCTGTTTGCCTGTTTTGAACATTAGTTTGAAGAGCTTCCACTATTGTTTTTGCTCCTAGCTGGAGAGAAAGCAAATTCTGTGACTCCACTATTATGAAAAACAAACAAAAATGTTTCTCTTATGCAGTTTATTTGAGTGAAGCAAATAGACAAACATTTTCAATGACAAGCTTCCACCTCTGCCCAAATTGTGCAACCACAGGGAACTTCAACCCACAATGGCCTTAGGTTGGGCCATGCTCAATGACATTTCTTTTTTCCCTTGAAAGAAGAATCCTGGGTAAGAACCGACTTTGCAGTCTTGTACTAAATTATATTGCATATTTACTAGCAATCTGCTCAACCAAAAGTATATTAAAGTTACTGTGAATGCGCTTGTCTCAGCCTCTATTGCAACTTTATATGTAGACCTTCCTTTTGTTACCTAGTCTGGTAGTAGCTGTGATCTATGAAAAACTTGGATGCACATAAAGAAGAAGAAAACATCAGTCAATCTGTAATGATTTTCTTCCCAATAAAATAAGCAAAAAAAAAAAAAAAAAAGGGGGCAAAGGGGAAGGGGTATTTTGTGTATTCAAATGTGATTTTCATCTGTTTAATGATTCAAAAATATGAATTTACTTTTGCTGTTAACTTACCTACTTGTTCAATTAGGTATTGATAAATTATATCTTGTGTTTTTTTTCTGCTGGTATTTACTTAAATCATGTTAATATGATTATGGATCAAGTCTAGCTGCTTCTTAAACCACAGTGGAAACGAAAACAGGAACAGGGACAGGAATATCCATGGGAGTTTGTAAATGCATAGATACAAAAATACTGGCATGCTTAATGAGATCTCAAGATATAACTCATGGATCATTACTGCTAGACAACCCAAAAATCCAACCTGCTTTGTGGGTCATGAAATTCTATAGCAATGGGGATGTTGGTATTTTTAATGTTTTTGAGGCCTTTGGAAACTCAAGTCCAACTGAAAGGGATTATAGTATTAAAGTACATATTTTACTTTTTTTTCCATTAACAAAGTATATGAGATGTGAAAAAAAGATTCAGAGAATTCTTATTTCAAGATTGGGATTTGCATCTTAAGTTCTTTATGTTAAGGGTCCTTGAGTCTCCCCTTATGACGTGAGACCTTGCCCTAGGAGCAAGATACTTGCTGACTAATTCAGGAGAATCTTAATTAAGTCATAAATAACTTAAAAAAATTAGTAAAATGAGAATTGAATATTATGCTGTCCTCTTTCTTGGGGCAGTTTTTGAATTCCCTTCTTTTGGGGATTTAGAAAATGATGAAGTCAGCCATTTTAGAAAAAGTACCAAAAAATTTTGACTTAGGGAATTGTTATGATTTGTTTATGATTGTTGATCTCCTAAAAATGTTAAAATATCTACAAATTTTCTGTATGTCTTCTCTCACTCTTCCTGAGATATAGGAAAACAGACATACTTGTATAGTTTCTGGTGCTGTTAGAAAAGGGTCTGAACTAAATAACAAAAAATCAAAACCCTCTGAGGGTGTGAACTCAGATAACTTTAATGAAAACTCAGCTCCACATATTAGCCCATCCACTTTCTCTACAGAAAAACTCAGCTGAACTTTACCATTGCCTCACCATAAGAATCATCTCTTTCTAACTGCTCTTTTTTTTGCAGATGTTTAACACTGACCACAGTGTTATAGGAGGGCATCTGGATAGCATGGAGTGAATGATGGGGCATGTCAAGTAATCCAAAACTACATCAAGTCATGAAGACTAAGAGCAGTTAAACCCAAGATCAACTAATGTAAGAGAGAAGGGTAATGATCACCGTGTTCATGTAGGAGACATTGGAGAAGCATATCTTATCACATGTCTTGGTCTTGTGCTGATTGGTGGCTTTCACTTAGTAAAATAAAATTTCCTCCCTATTGGATTTAAACTGTATCTTAAATCTTTCATATTTCAGAACTGCAGTTTGAGCAATACCACTTTTTGTGGAGCCTTTGTCTAAGTCAGACCTTGAGCAGATATATGAGCGGATATGTGTTTTCCTGGACGTTCTTTTTACTAAGGATGAAATTGCTTGACACCAGATTTGAAAAGTAAGAATCTAAATACATGTCTTAATTGTTACACAGTGAAAGACTTTTGCCACAGCAAAGCTTTTAGCATCCAGCAGAGACTTTATGGATGTTCTAATTCTTTATTA
Organism: Crypturellus tataupa; assembly: GCA_034781795.1. NCBI lineage: Eukaryota > Metazoa > Chordata > Aves > Tinamiformes > Tinamidae > Crypturellus > Crypturellus tataupa. The sequence continues at coordinate 274,601 of JAWLRI010000838.1, read as the reverse complement.
AACAGGAAAGTGGCTGTTATATTATTGAGTGAAGTGGGGTTAAAAAATTAACACTATTTAATTGCTCAGCTTGAATTGTAAACAGTTCTGAGATCTGACTGCTAATGCTAGAAATCTATCTTTAACAGGAATTATCACACTTCATCTTGGGCGGAGTGAAAACAAAGACTGTTTAAGGATAAAACATCAGTGTAATGACCTTAATCTCAATGATGTTCATTTGTTCTGCGTATGCTGAATTAAATATGGAAAATATGAAATTAGCAGTGATTGAAAAGCTGAGGGAACCTGTTCTATGCCTTAATTTTCTTGACAGGCCAAAACTGATCCCATTGTCCAGTTCATGGGGATGCTCCTGCTGAACTTGGAATTAACTGACAACTTCCTGCTTGTATTTCATACCCAGTAAATTTGGAATTCATGTTCTCTTATGTGTTATTCATGCACACTGTTGTGGTCTTGAATGTGTATGTTTTGTTTGTTTGTTTATTTTTTTGGACTGTATAATGAGAATGTGAGAACAAGGTCTGCATGGATGAAATGCATGATAAATAGACAACTGCATAGACCTAAAGGAGCTTTCACTCAGACTGGGAATACATCTTTCTTGAGCTGTGGATTTTCTTTTCCTCTAATTTGTATCAAGAACACATAGAGACATATAAGATACTGCATGCTTTACATGACTGTATTTAAAGCTGCCACCCATTAATTTTCTGAAGCAATGTTTGCTTTGTTGTAAAACATCGTTTCATTGAATTAATAGCACTATGTAATGAAATTTCTTTTATTTATGCATTTTCCTTTTGAGAAAATTTTTGAAATAATGAGAATATTCTCCTCCAATATACTCAAAATGAGAAGTTTTTTGTTTTGTTCAAATTATATTTTTGACTTGACAGTTTAGTTAATAACAAGATAGATCTTTCAAGGATACACTCAAAATGAACTATTATAGAATTATTTAGATTGGATCATTTTGTTTGATCTCCTATGAAACTGGGGAGGATTATAAGATTTTTTTCAAGATTCTGACTTTTGTCCAGTTCAATATGGAAATAATTTTTGGACATTTTAAATTCTTTCCTTTTGTGATGCAAAACAAACAAACAAATTTTCCATGTCATACTTCCAATTCCAGAAACACGAAGCATGATGAACAGGACTACTGTTTTGATTTAATAGACTTCATGAAACCATGAGCTACTGTGAATCTCATGCTATTCTCACATTCATAAAATTAAAAAAAAAAATCTTAGATGGTTACCAAGACTGTGCAACTGACACTTTAGTAATTTTATACTATGAAGAAAATTTTTGTCTTTCACTGATAATCAAAGAGTTTGTGATAACTTGATTTAGCTTTGTGCTAATGCACTTCAATTTTCAACCTTTTTAATATGTTAGTTCACTTGCACATTATGTAGCCCCAAAGGAGTCTGTAATCAAATTCACCAAAGATGTCAGAAAACTTGTATTCTCTTCAGAATATTTTATACTCTCTCATCAAACTCTTGCTGTCTAGAATGGTCATTTTGTTTACAATTGCCAAACAAAGACACAGGAAGAAATACAGTAATACTTCTGATCTTTTTTTTCAGGAATATTTTTTCCTGTCAGTCAGACATGACATGAATGCTCTTGGAGAGCAGAGCACCTGTGCTGACATCCTTTAATTTGGAACCCCAGTGGTTATTATTGCAGTTACTTTGAATAAAAAATAGTGTTAATAAGTGTATGCATATCTTTGTTGTTTGAGTCACAAACATGTTTTTTGATTTTTCTGGAGAAAAAAAAGGGTAATATGATTTTACTCTTCATGAACAGGTTCAGTGGTAAGGTAATTGACTCAAACCCTGTTTTGAATGAAAAGAAGACGCAGAAATAAACTTCCATCGTGAAGAGAATGAATGTGGCATAATTCTTAGTAGCTCCCATGTTTCATTATCAGTTGAAAAAGGCCATTTTCCCCTCTAAAAAAAAATGCATTCTGAAGTTTTTCTACAGGGAGATTTTACATTATCTTTTGAGATATCATGTCTCATTATAATTTTAAAACAGTACTAACAGCTATTGGGATTTATTGGATAATAAGTTTGACCACAGGGGTTTTGACTGTAGATATGTTAAGTCAATTAATCATCACTGTTGATGATATTTTTATGTTAAATTTCAGCTTAGCAAGAACAGAGTTGAGGCTGTAGTAATGCCTTTGCAATGATAAGGGACCCTTTGATGCATATTGCATTTTTTCCTCTACCTTCAGAAAGAATGTCAATGAAATGAACACTTGAAAGATGATACTGGTGACACCAGTGCAGTCATATGTCAGTGGACTGCATGCAGAGATACTTAATAACTCCTGCTGATTATGAATAGCGGTTTAGTTATGCACTATAAAAATATCTTAGCAATTTGTTCAGCCCAGTGCTGTAATGCCGTTAAGGTTATTTCTCATTGTTTAAAAAAACATTGTACTCTTAAAATCTCAAGTGTACTCTTAAAATCTCAAGTGTACTCTTAAAATCTCAAGTTTTTGCATTTTCTTTCCTGTGATCATACATGTAGATGAGCTCGATAAGATAGTTGTAATTTGTGGTACTTGTGATATGAGGTCTTTTTCTCTCTCCCACTACCCTTGCTGCATTGATCTTGATATTCTTGGTCTTTGGAGAAAGCATTCATCCTGGGCTAATAGTCTATAGAAATAGTACATTAAAAAATACTATGTATAGCATAGTAAAAACTCTCAAAGATGACAGCTTAGACTGTCATGCTGCTGTGAGGCTTTCATGGGGTGACGCTGGCACCCAAGTCCTGTAATGCACGGGAAAAATTTGAGTATAATTTTGGGTGCCATAGACCTCTAATTCTTCCAGCACTTGACCTAATCCCAGCCTGTTGACCTGCTCAGGACTGCAATACCGTCTATTAAGGGAATTCTCTGATTTTCATATTTATCTGCCAGCATATAAATAGAAGACAGGAGAGTTGAGCGAATGATGGTTCTCTTGGTTGTTAGCTGTGTGCAGCGCTCCCATGGTACCTGAGTTGTGCTGGGCAGCCTCCACAGTGATGACTTGCACCACTAGCTCCAACCTGCTCAGTGATGGCATGATGGCACCATGTCCTTCTGACCAAGGCTGAAGATCAGAAGTAGGTCAGTATGGTTTTTATTGCCCCTCTGGCATCAGGCCAAGGACTGGGGTGCCCTCATCAGAGAGGATGCTGAGATGCTGACCCAGGCACCAACAGAGTCCACCAGAACACAAGGATAGAGCCTTTCTCTTGACACTGGCAAAAATGCAGAGAACCCTTTCTTGGACTTCTCTGTGTACATGGAGCCAAGAACACAGTTATCCTGACACACATTTTATTCCTCACAAGACACATGGAAAAGGAGTTTGTGCCTCTTTTGTAGTACTCTGCTAATGGAAACCCCACAGGAACTCAGACCTGCGCCTATGGATTAAACTGCAGGCTATCTCACTTTGAGAGTGATAGCATCAAGATGTGACCTCCACCCCAGATTAGTTATGCCTTGTAGCAATAATATTTGGCCTAGTGATCCACAAAATAAAGACATGTCTCAATCTATGATGATTGAGAGCTGCCTTCCAAAGTCTTAGATATCTGGCTTGTACAGGAGAGCAATCCTTTTCTAAAGGGATAGCACTTAGCTAAGCCCCAGCTAAAGGCAGACACTCTCTAGGGTCTCTCCTTGTTTTTCTCTCTTGACCCGCTAGAAAATGCAAAATTTGAAACTTCTCATGCATACTTGGGCATGCTCCAGTCTGCTACATGTACCATGTACCATGTACCAGCTCTTGCTGGATCCAAACCCTCTGTCCTAAGCACACAGATCAACTTTGAGTGTGCTCAGCTTTGTCAGCAACTGTATTAAAATCCTGTGATAAAATTGTTACACATAATAAAATGTTTGTCATCAGTATAGATTACCTAAATAGCTGAAAATTCACAGGTTTGTGTTCCAAGTCCTTTAGACATGTTTGAAAGTGTCCCTCATAATAAGAAGAAACTATTCATGATATAATTTAAATGGTGGAATGGCTGAGAAGCAAAGTCTTATTCTAATTTTATTTTAATTACGTATATTTTTAGTTCTGTTACAGAATATTGATGACTTTTAATTTTCACAATCCAAGTTGCTTGATATTTTTTCCAGTCTTCACCATCTGTCTTCAGTTTTCTATCCCTTTTCATCACAGAGCATAAAGGTTTCTGCCTGTTTTTAAACATTCTTAAATCCTCGTGTGCACATGACAAACACTGAGGCATAATTATACCATCTCTAAGGTATTTTAATCTCCTTATAATTTAATTAAAACATATTAGCTGTGGATTTGTTCAGTGATAATGGAACATCGGGCTTTGCATTCATTCCCTGATTTAACTGAAATCAAGTTCTGTCAAAACAAGGAATGATGTTGCCTAATACATTCCGGGCAATCGGCAGATAAGCTGATCTGAGTGGGCCTGTTTCCTCAACAGTTTTGCTGTTTTATCAAGAAATCACAAATCCCCAAGGCAGTGTTGGGAGTTTCCCTGAAAAATGTTACTGCTGTATATACGAGCACAGTCAGTCAGACAGCACGCCACTTTGCAGCTTCATTTCTTGGAGCAAAGCTATTTGATTTACATCCAGCTAGCAACTATCCCCATACTCTTCTCAGTGTTTTTTTTTTTTTTTCAGTAAGCAGTACACCAGCTATAGAAATATGCTTGTGAGTCTTCTTAGTGTTTCCCTATTTTGTGCAACCAGCTTTATGTAATCTATCCATTATGGGTATCTTAAATTAGCAGCGTTATGCCCTTCCTCAGTCAGCACACTTCTCCTCCTCCTTAAAATGCCTAGGTAAAGTTAGGACCTTCCTCTCTTGAAATGCAACTGAAGTGGATTTGTGTGCATCTAAGAGCACTTAAGCTACTTATATGGTCAGTGGACTAAGGGAAAACTTTATGTTAGATGACTGCATCCCAACTTGTAGGTTTCAAAGCAGATCCCTCCCCCTGTGGAGGAGAAGCGCTTTAGGCACCTGTAGCAGCAGAGGGGCTCTCTCACCCCTCTCCTCTCCAGCACAAGCACAGCTTGAAGGGTAAGATTTAACTTTGCTATATCCAAAGATAGACCTTTAATTCTGTGTCACAGATGGTAGGAAAGAGCATGAGAGTCACATGATGTGTTCCCAATAGGACTTTGTTCAGCTTTTGCTTCGAAAAGGTGCAAAACAGCTGACAGAAATAACAGTGAATTGATCTCTGAACTCTACAGGTTGGATCAGACAGTTGTTTATGGCAGCATGAAAAAATTGATCACCTAAACTGTTTTGCCACCTGCAGCGTGGGTCTGAGGATCAATAGGAAGATCTTACCTGGTGTATTAATACAAGTCAGAGTGAGCAGGTCTTTGGCTTTGTAAACGAAGACAGCTGTCAGTCTTTGGTGGGGGAGTTATGCTTCACACCAGTGTTGAGTGTGGGAAGCAAACCTGTCACCTGTCAGTCTGCCTGAGATGTGCGTAAGGTTCCTCACTTAGCCAAAGATCCCTAATTGCAGGCAGTGACAATGTGTGGTATTTAAAAAAATGTTAAGCAGACATTTATGGGAAAGTAGAGCAGAAAGTGTATTCTACCCCTTCAGGAAAAAAGAGAGAAGGTGGTGGGACCAGTCTCTGAAATAACACATGCTGATTGTTTTTCTTGACAAGCAGAATTGCTCAGATCTTAGTAGAAAGCATTTCAACATTACAGGGCAGCAAGAATTTTCTTTGGCAGCTCAGTGTGATATGCATCACAAATGAGTATTAGCAACAACCATCAGTTTTACACTCTGTTAAGCAAATGTCTACATTTTGTTCTCATTTGCTTTCCTGATTCACACATAGTGATTTTACAAAGTGATTGAATTTCATAGAAAATACTGGATGCTAGGGTGAAAGCATTGAGAACTCTCCGGAGTTTCCTTGAAAAAATCAAAAGCAGTTAAAATATTAAAAGGCCAACTGTGAGATAAACAAGTGGTCAGAATCTTTTTATTGATTTTTTTTTCTTTGCAAATCACCTGGATTCAGCCCTGGTTTGATTTTTAACTGGTTTCCATGCAGAAAGAGTACATGGTGCATTTCATGACTCTGCCAGGCTATATTCTACTATATTCCTTCCCCATCTGACATTTAATCAGTTAAAATCTCCCCCTGGGACCACATCTTGTGCTCTGGAGGACTCTGCCTTGCCTGGTGTACTGGCTCATAACTGACACCTATTGAGATAGCCTGTATTCTCTTTTCCAATTTATCCAGCATTTCCTCTCTATTGCCTTGCCTGTTCTTCCAGAGCAAGCCATTTGCACTAATTTGTATCCATTTATACTGATTTATTAGTCATATGAGTTATCCTGCCATATCCTGATACACCAATTAAATCTTTGTTCTCATTTAAAGCCTACAGCTCCTCTATTTTTTTCCCCGTGCTTCCTGCAGACGGACAAACTTTCTTCTTCTCCCTCCTTCATCCCTACTGTGAGCCCTCTTTGTGGCCCTCCTTGTTCATTTTAAAATGTTCTTACGTATAAAAAATAATCTTTCTTTTCCTTTTCCTGTGGCTCTTGTTTAAAGCCCTCCTCACTAGTTTAGCAAGCCAGGATATACGCTTAACGATAAACATCTCCCCATGTTTCAGAGAGAAAAACTTGCTTATGAAAATCAGGTCCACCTCTCCTGACCAAATCGAACTACATGCTTTAATAATTAACAAGTTTATTTGGTTTCCTTTTAAATAATAACAAAAAAGATTAAATGGTTCTGTGCTTTGGGGATGGAATCTTGTTAGTGTATTTACAACTGTTTCCTAAAGGCTATAAAATTTTGCTGTAGTTGTAAAGGTAAATCATTGCGAACAAAGATATTGATATCAAAATTATACATACTATTATGCAACTACTTACAGAGACAATGATTAATTACAGAGAAAATATGGAAGAAAAGACCCAAGTTGCCATTTTTATAAATTTTTCATCATTTTTAGCTTGAATAGGGTTAAACCTCATTTAAGGATATTATTGATTTGCTAATCAATAGTGATATGAACGGTTATTTTTCATCTTGTTGCCTAAATTTATTTGTTTCCCTATTTGTTTTTCTGTTTCAGAATAAATCGATTGTATCTAACTTTCAAAAATGTTATTCTCATTTTGCCTTCCAGCTGATTTGGAGAAGTGAAACTGTTAGATCTTCTGATATCATTTTCCTCCTGGAGATTTAAACTGAGCTCTTAAATCAATGCTTCCAAGAGTTATTTCCTTTTATGAACATCAGACTTGTTTTTCTCCTCTAACTGCAGCATAAATTACACTTTGATGAAGTCAGCATCTCTCTTCATTAAAGGTTATCTCTGTACCATTTCCATATATTCCATATATTCATTTCCAAATATTCATTTCAAAGAACTGAAATATTGTCACAGGTTTCATAGTGAAGAACTGTTCGAGTAGGAACTCAGCCTTTAGCAATGCATTTTCATTTCAGCATGCCTGCAGCTTCCTTAGTGCTCAGAGGGGTATCACAGAGATGTGCTGCCCCTGAACCACTTGTCACAGACCTTGTGACCCTCAAGGATGAAGAGCAGCTGTCTCTCTGCTCCTTTCCTCACTACCTGAGGGAGCAGAAGAGGGAGGAAGGGAAGGAGATGTGCTATTTTCCACCCCCTGATCAGTGTCCTGGCACGTCAGTGTAGTCCACAGCTCATGTTACTATTTTTATGTTCCCTAAGGTGATGAAAATTGAACTGTCATTTAAATCACATAAACTCTTCAGTGCCTTTTTGTTCCTTGCAACTATTTATTAGGTTCAGTGAATATTAATTTGTTTTCTTCAATTTGAAGCTAAGCTCTTCCCATTCTCGATATGTCCAAAGAAGATTCTTACTGTATGTGAATAAAGCTGATCACTTCTTCATCTTGTAATGAATAGTCTATAGAATAGATGCCAACTCAGAGCCTATTCAATTTGAGCAGAAGCTGAGTCTATCTAGGAAGGTGAATTTCCTACCATGAGATTGTTTCCAACCTTGGAATAGTGACTGATTCCATAATATTGCCTGTTTGTGCATGTGATCTTCATTCAAACTGATGATGAAGAACATAAGTGCTGGATACTGGTGAAGAGCAGAAAATTTATGGGCACAGAGATGCATGAGTGTCTTCTTTGGAAAGATTAACAGGGCGCCAAGCATGAAGGCAATAAAATTAAAAGGGGACAGAATAAATGATACGTTTTTACCACCATCAAATTTTGCCTAGTTAATCTTGAAAGCTTTGTTCTGTTATAATGTAATTTCAATTCATTTCAAAAAATGAGAGAATGATGAGGTACAGAAGTTAAATTGCAGGTAAAGGCAGGAAAGTCATTAGCAAGTCCATCAATCCATCCCTTTCTTTCTGATATAACACATGAACAGCACTCAGATGACAACAGATGTTTCCTCTTGAAAATTAGTTGTGTGGGCTCTTACTGGGTAGCACTTGCTTCTACCTCATCCAAAACGCTCAATATTTTACACTTACCTGCAGTATTTTATCCTTTTGCTAAATGCGGCTTCCTCCAGGCATGGTTGTTCTCCTACTAATGAGGATTACTGCATGTGAGTTGTACTCACAATATGTTTGACCAGAAGTGCTACAGAGATTTTCTGAAATATATTTCCAAAATTCATGAGGGTTTTTACTGTCTTTTGTTTCTGTTTATATTAATCTTTGTTAAGAGGAAAACACAAAACAAAACAACAACAACAAAAAAAACAGAAACAGAAGAAAACAAATAAAAAATGGTTTAGGTAACTGTTAGCTCTCCATCCTGTGGCTTTGCTTTGGCAGACTCTAGTGTGAGTTAGTGAATGCTGGCAATTTGCCTGCATTTAGGTAAACTCTGATTCAGTTTAGGGAGGCTAACATCAGCCGTAAAATCCTAGCCCAGAGAAAGGAAATCATGCCTTATACTTCTTGACTCTGGCTTCTTAGTTCTCACTGTGCTGGATGAAGAGTTCACTCTAGTAACTATGCTGATGTGGCTGCAGACTGCTGTAGATATGTGCTACCCTCCCAGCTGCCCAAGTATCTAGTATACATGGAAATGTGGTCTAGTCAGGCATTATAATATGAACCTTGCCACTTTTTTTTTTTTTTTTTATCTGCTAAAGCATTGACACTGTGCGACTAAACAGTGGGGTATTTGAAATCTGCTGTATGAAATCTTGTCTGTCTGGAGCAGAGCACTGTAGAACCGTTCCACTTTTGTATTTGAACTTCTTACAAAGGGAAACCAATGAGGCTCCAGTGGTATGCAACCCTGTGACATACATTCCTACCTCCCTCAATTTAAATGTGGCCTCAGGTACCCTCAGAAAGCCTTTCTTCTAATTCTCTTCACATGAAGAAGACTGCAAAAGGATACAGACTCCATTTCAGACAGTGCTCCAGCACAACCATTAAATCCATGACATCATTGCCTGTACTTAATCCCTGTGCTTAATTTGGAGGGTTGGGTTGACTTGTACTTGATACTGTCTTACCTATAGGAAAAGAACTCAATGGCTTTCAGTTTATTTCCTTGGGAAGACATTGGAGATGTCACTTTACTGAGTATAAGAACTCCTCTATTTCTCTGCTTGGAAGACGGCATCCTGCAAGAAAGAATGGATACATGTGATGTTTGTATTGCCAAACTGGCATGGCCTGTGACAGGGTATAGTGTCTGTCCTGTCTCATTGTTGTCTTGCTCCCTGGAATGAGTTCTTGCCCGTGATACATGGTGTTCTCTCAGGCAATGCCCAGGCAAGGCTGAATGAGAACTTGCATCATGGACCATTCCTAGGAAACTGGAGGTGGTGGGTGAGCGTGTAGCTGTAAGGAATTGAGTTTGGTTTCCAGGCCAGAAAATAATTTGTGGACTATTTACTGAACTCTATTGATATAGCCATAAAGCTCTTACTGAAGAAAGTGCTTGTGTCTCAAAACTTACTCCTTATCCCCTACCCCTTAAAAGAATTTTAGAAAACATTTTAAAGTCTATTGTACAATATTTACAATATTATTTGCATTTCTGTGCTATTGACTATAGCCCTCAGATGGAGATCAATGCTAGCAATCTTTTCTTTCATTGCTGGATGCTCAAAAGCTCACAGACCTCGCAGACTAAGGAATTTCTGATTTCATCTGAGATCATAATAAAAGGATGCAGCTTACAAAAAATTAGCTCATGAAACAATTGCCCAGTATGAAAAATTCATGTAATTCCAAGTATATTTAAATTTTTTAATAAGCAGTTTAAAAAGAATAAATTAGGCCAACTTCTATTTTTTTTTCCTTTTTCTGTTTTATATTTTATTAAGTAAAAAAGAGGTCTACGAAACGCCTACACAGTCTTCTTCATTAATGATAACTTACTTCTATTCAGGACACTTTTTCCCCTCAATTATACTTCTATCAAGATTTTTTTTATATAGTTTTCAAGAACATATCATTGTTTGATATAAAATTAACCTTTAATTTATCAAGAAAATTATTCTGAGTGGATTTAGATAGAAATGGATCAGAGAAGTATTGTTAAAAGGCTTTATTTCATATAACTTCTTTCACTGAATACTTTATTCTTCCCCCTTTTGGTATGTCTAAGTGTTGCTATGAATCCTGGATCTGTTTTATCTTTAATAAGCTTTGCAGGTAATTCACTAGGTTTATTAGACTTTTTATGTGACCTTAATTTGGCAAAGGAAGAATAAAGTATTATTAAAATTCACTAATTAACTGAGAAAGGCTGAGTTTTAGACTTCCAGCTCTACATTCAAAGGAGCATGGTATTGCTAAGGAAACAAAAAATTTCACCTTTTGCTCTGTTGTACCCTATCCTCTTTTCACATATTGCTAGAATGTTGTATCTCTCCTAAACATTGGCAAGGCTAAGATTCCTCCTCTTGCAGATACTTATTCTGTGACTCTAAATGTAAATTAAACATTTCATTTGTGAATAAGATAAAGTTTAAACATCTCTGAGAACTTGGTTATGAATAGAAGCTATTAGAATCACAGTGGAGTGTAGGGAATGTACAGTGGAAGTTATTAATCTCTCTAAAGCAACATATATTCAATTAAATCCAATGACTTCTCTCTTGTGCTCTGAGATGTGTTTGGGAAGAATAAACTTTGAACATGGATCTCCAAACAGCCTTAGATTTCTTCTTTGTTCTTTTAAAATGTTCAAAGTCCTCTGCTGCATTTTGTATTTTAGCAAGAAGAGAAGAAAATGGGCATCCTCCTCCCATATTACAGAAGTATGCCTTAAGCTAGCACACTCTAGATGAGTATTAGCTTTTCTGCCAAGTACTCTGCGTGGTGGATTTAATCTGTAACGTTCAGTGAAAAATCACTGTTCTTTCCTGGTATTGAATTGAAAAGCTGGCAACCATTCAGAGCACTGAAATCATTGTTTTATATTTGGTGAGATGTTCCTTTAGGCAAAATGTTTATTGTCAGGGTTACCTATACTACAGAAAAAATGCAAGCCGACTCTTGTATTCACATGAAAGACAGTCATGTGCTTCAAAATATGTCAGTAACTCCTTACATCAAATCTTTCTTGCCTTTTTGAACAGAAGATACTCAGTTTTCTGTAGTGAAACTAACTCAAATGGTTGTTTTTGAGCAAACTATTTTCACAGGAAATTGTACAAATGGCAGTCTTGGAGAGTTCTACAGACAATTTATTTTTCTTTGGGTGCTGCTATATCTTAGTAGGCAGGTGTCTAAATTATTTCCTGCACATTCCCAAGTTGTGTATTAAAATTTGCATCCCATACAAGCCCTTTATTACAGTAAAGACTGAATTTCTTGGTTCAGCCAGCAAAACTAAGCACCATTTTGCCTGCACAGTGCACTATTACAAAGGGGTTTCTTTGTTCAGAAAGGCAAGATGATGTTGATCTAAGTGTTACCATAACACATTCATGCTTGCTTAGGTGTCCTCCATTTTGTATGAAGGATTCAGCTCTGCTGGGGCTCTGTAATTCAGCTGTTTTATTTTCTCATTTTGTTTTACCCTTGCACAACGTATTTTCCAGTACTCACTCAAAGCTGAGGAATCTGACAGAGGTCTGCCTCTCTTGACAGCTGAGTACTAACAGACCAACATTGTATACCATAACCCCATCACACACCATATGTGATGCCAGATGGCTCCTGCAAGACATCAGGCCACCTGTAAAAACTCAGTCACCTACAGAATAGGGAGAAAAAGGAGAGGAAAGAAAAGCATAGGGAATTCGGTTGTTGATAGAAGGAAAATTAAATGATCTTTCTTAGCTAAGGTAAAAATATGATATCAAACTCAACTAATGATTATGTAGCAGATGGTCAGTGGGTGCCAGGAAAAAGGTCTCTGAAGACTATGTCAAGACAATGAACAGTAGCATGTGTGATGGTGTAAAATGACATTTTAAGATAGATGATGAAATTAGAAAGGCAAGTAAGATATCGAAGAGTCAAATTTTGACTTCATTAAGCTCTTTGACTCATGCTGAAATAAGAGTTCCCATGCTATAACCAATCAAAAGTTCCATTTAAAAAGCTCCTCACTAAAGACTCACTAATATTCGAAGAAAGGGACAAGGGCATCCTGGATGCTCTCACGGAGAAATTACTCTCTTTGGCATTATAAAAATAATATTGAAGTTCAGAACTTCTGAGACAAAGAACAACACCATGTGCAATTTACAACTAAGTGGGAAAACCTACCACAGTGATTGCTCTGAGAGCATAATTTTAGGGATTTTCCTGTGTATGGACTTTAATTCACCTTTCCCTACCAAATGTAAGGAATAGAGGAAAGGAAACCCAGTTATATGATCTTTTAAACTGTCATGAAGCAGACTGCATTGAATATTATTTCTCTTCTTGACTTCTTTTGTTCATAAGAGATCGTCCAGCTATCATCCTTTTTGTATTTATTTCAAGGCCAGAGTTTTTGCATAAAGGATGAACTTTCCTCTGTAGTCAGAGTGAAAAGTTTTTCTAGTAAGAATGACTTACCACAATATATTGCTGTGCTTCATCCATTCAGGCTTAGTTCCTCAAACACAATTTATATCTAAGGTCTAAAAGATTAATCTATCTAAAATAAAACATCAAGAGAGAATAATATGACATTAATCCATTTCTGTGACAAGGGTGTGTTTCTAATCTCATGGATATTTGGGATAGCATGCACATAAAGGCTTTTGAATTTCACATCTGCTGAGCAGGAAGTTCTAGTAGAACTTTCCCAGGGAAAGTATCTGTTTAATAGTTTCTGATCAAGGTCATTGCCTGTTAACAGTATCTGGAGTCCAAGCACACGGTCAAAAACATATATTCAGATCTTATGCCTTCTTCTCTATAGCTTGTCAACCCCATTCCTGGCATACAGTTGTGGTACCAATGTGCAATGCGCAGTAAATGGAAGAAGTGGAGAGAAGAGCTTCACATTAAGTGCCATTCCTTGTATTAGAGCAGTTGGAAATAAGAAGCTAAGGTCACATGAAAATTTATGATCAATATTAACCAGCAGTGATCAGGTACAGAACACCAGACTCAAGTGCCTCATCACTTTCTTCTGTATGCTGACAAAAATACAATAAATGCACATTATGAAAATTAAGCTGTTTTTTAAAATCTGTTTTTAATGAATAAGCAATGTAAATGATGCCTAAGAAACCATCACACTGTCTGATAATGGATAACACTGGCTTTTTAATGAGAAGTCTTGTGGGCCTTATTCCTGGCTTTTAGAATCTGCTCTGCCACACAGACAGACTCCCAATTTGTGGGACAATACTGTATTAAAGACCTGATCCCATCCCCATGGAGGTGGAGAAAAAAAGCTCTCCTTTAGCAGGCTGTTCCTTGGGTTTGGCCTCAGTGTTAAATTCTGCTGATCTGAAATACTTTGTGATTTTACTAGGGTCTTAGGAGCAGTGTGAAGTTGTGTGAAGATGGTGCCTGGATCTTTGGGTCTCAGACAACAACTGAGGGTCCCTCATTTCCCTCATCAGGTTTAGCTAAGACTTTTGTTACTTTTTCATTTTACATTGTTGGGGAAATACAGTCTCTTCATACTCTTATTTATCTTGGATGTAACAAACATATACTGCTTTTGTTTACATCAGCTCACAGAGGTAACTTTGTTTTTTGATATTTATATTTTATTTTGATTTCTGAATTACTGATGAAAGCATTATTGGGAGGGGTGTTTGTATTTGAAAAATGAAAGTCTAGGTGAGCTCATCACTCCGATAGATTAAAAAATGAAGAAAAATATGCATACAATGCAAAGTGACTTCCTTTTTCTTCTAAGCAGATGAGTTATTTGCACATCCTTACATTTATCACACTGTTAATGGGTAATCTTTCTGTGTTAACCTGGGTGTGGTAGATAGCAGTTGTAGATAACTAGGGAAATGAGTTGAATTTAAAACCATATGTGAAATTCAGATCTTGAATTTTCAAAATAAAAACATTGTTTTGATTCTGCCCTAGGCATCTGTCACCAGTGCTCTAGGACTGCAGCAGAAAACAAGCCAACATTGCTAGCAGAGAATGAAAATCCCTTTCTCCCTCCCCTTTCCTTTTTAACTGTGCCAATTACAGCCTGGGGAACATCAATGCAGCAGTCGGAAACCTCTGTTCATCAATCACCCCGGCAGAGCTCGAACAAGTCATGAGTTCGTGCTTCTTCCAAGCATTCCTGGAGCAGGCAGGAGAGGAATCATTACATTTCCCATTACTTGAAACTCTGTTTTACCTGAACAATCACATTACTCTTTTGCCTATAGGGTATAATCTAGTGGGGATTAAACTCATGAACAGTACCAAGTAAATTTCACAAAAATGAGGGGAACTCAATCCCTATTTTTGAACACAAAACAGAGCAGTTGATTCTTCCTGAGGGAAAAGTCATTTGATAAAGCTAGAGGACTGGATGCCTCTAGTTCTTAAAATGTGTGCTTCATTTTTCTACCTTTGAACAGCGATAAATTCTACTTAACCTCTACCAGGCTGGGCTGGTAACTGGTCCAATTTGGACAGAAGATATTTTAAGGCAGAGTGAGTTGACTCTTAAGGACAACAGGAAAACTAAAATCAAATGACTTTTAGACTGAGCAGCTTTATAAAATTATTCACAATTTATCTGTGGACATACCACAGAAAAAAAATACAGTTTTGAGAAAAGCCTCACGATGTTAAAAAATGCCTAGGTTTGATGATTATTACTTTAAAATAGTTGTAATTTGTCTCTTCCAGATAGTATATAGTATATTTGTGATTACCAAATATGAAAAATTTAAGATTAATTTTAAAATATGGGAAAAAATCAGCTAAATTTTATGCTTTTTCTGTTGTTAATGGGCTTTGACTAAAGCATCCCAGATGTATATTTTTAGCTGTTGTCCAGTTATGCTGTGTGGGCTTAAAACGCTGCTGGTTTTGATGCTGGAAGCCTTTTCTTTCGTGAAGGCATTCAGATATCTTCCATAGGCCTGCAAGCATTAACGTTGTGCTTGACCTCTGAATTTTAATAACAGGGAAAGTAAAAATCATTACAGTATTTCAACAGTTCAGCGGAGAGATGCCTGTTTTTAAGCTGAAAATGGGCCGCATATGAACACAGAAATATTTCTCATTTAAAAACCTTTAGAGTTTACCATATTTAAAACCAAAAAAAAAGGTTGTTTAAAATGAAAAAGTAAAAAAAAAAAAGTTTTAAAATCATATAGTTATTAAATACTTAGATATTTCTTAAATGAAATCCTCAAAACAACTTGAGGCAAGATGCTGCAACTTCATTTTACTGGCTGAAAGTTTTAATGAAATGTGACTCAGTGTTTTTCTGCTTTTATTTGCCCTGGCATGTTCATTTTTCACTCAATTTGGTATTTAGTGACTACATTTTCTCTAAGAAATGTTCATTGCCCTCAGTTGCCCACCTGCTCTCTCTCTGCCATTAAATCACCGTTTCAAGAAGGTTGCTACATGTTAAAGGTCAAACCCAAAGGATGCCAAGGGACAAAAAACTTCTTTCCGTGTTGTTCACCAGGCCCCCTTTGCAGTGGCCTGGAGCCATGGTTGGAGCGCTGTGGGCACTAGGAGTAACTAACACTGCATGTTGTTTTCCAGAGTCCTTAGGGAAGTTTTACTCTCATGGGCACCGCTCGGTCCATAGAGCCACCCTCACTCCTTGGGGCGTCTGAGCCTGCTGACTGCACCCAACTTGGGCTATTTTAGCTATTCCAGATTAGACTGACTGCTATATTTCTATATATTCAGCTACCTAATGCCAAATTCTTCATTTGACTTCCTTCAGCATTTATGAGAAGAGATTGGTGGAATAATGGCACAAAAATAGATATATAAATGCCAGTTTAGCAAAATCCAGCTCTTTCCTGAATATACCACTGCGGTTCCAACCATTTTATATTAAATACTGTTTCTTAAAGATACCTCAAAATAGCAACATAGTAACACACCCGATGACTCTGTGGGGAAAATTTGTGACTCAAGTAATTGCTGTTATTTATCTCAAAGAATGGGGGTAAATCTTTGTACCATCAATGTTTTCTCTTCCGCCATCACAAATCTGTGGCTACACAAAGATCTCCACTCCCCATCCCCCAGATTTCTCCCCGTTGCTGTATTTATTTGTTCCTCACCACTGGTGGTGGCAGCGACAGAGAGCACTTGGGCAGAGAAGACCTCGCTGAAAAGCAACTTTGTTGGGCTTCATGCTGTTTAATCCTTTCCAGAGCTGATCCCTGGCCTTCCTTTTAATGCTGTTGCTCTTGCTCAGGGAGCCAAACCAGTGGTCATGTTAAATCTCATTAAGCTCATTAAGTGTTGCAGTTATGGCATTTCATGCAACATGACACATCTGAACCCTGGTGTTTGAAGCTGATACGGTTGCTCATCTGAAGATGTATGAGCAAGGGAGGTGCCTGATTGCTTATTGCACTGGGTCCCACATCCTCAATGTGTGGGATGTCACACCCTCAGGACAGCAAAAAACCATCCAAGTATTAGGAAATTTCCTAAAGATCTTCTGCTGCTCTGGTCTTCAGAAACCAAGAATTGCTTCCAGGGAGTGTACAGTCCCATATGCAGTTCTAGAAACTGAACAGTTTAGTCAGAAGGAGGAAAAAAAAGGAGGAATAGTCAGAAGGAGGGGAAAAAAAAAAAAAGAAGAAAGAAAGGAGAGAGCAGTTTGTTGACACTGCATTTGAATTTTACAGGGCAGGAAAAGGAATGGCCGGAGAAAGACTATGAAGAAAATGCAATATACCCAGAGGTCCTGTGCTGCGGTCACCCAGACAGTGTGCTCTGGTGCCTGGTGTCTGGTGATACTGGGTAATACAGCATCTGTCGAGATCACTGGCCATAAGAAAGCAGAAATGGTATAGGAACTCTACCGTTTTATATGATACAGAGGAGCTATTATAGGAGATAGAGGTGTGGGACAGTAAGGTGAGCATAGTCAGTGATGTTGCAACATTGAAACGCTGAGGCTGCTTTGAAGAGGTTTTCTTTGAATTCAGAGAATTTCTACAGCTCAGATTTTGGTATTTTTGTAAAACAAATAGAATTAGAATAGAATGGAATGGAATGGAATGGAATAGAACCAAGCGAAAAATAAATAAAATAAAATAAAATAAAATAAAATAAAATAAAATAAAATAAAATAAAATAAAATAAAATAAAATAAAATAAAATGTGGTCTGAGTCTAAAGAGCAAGAAACTGAGCAAACCCGCCAAACTGGACCAAGTGAACTAAATGGCAAGGAGGGACTGATTCTCACTGACTGCTCCATTATGCTGGAGTGAGGAGCACAAAGGGCAGGGCTTTTCTGAAATAACACCCTACTCAGATATATTCCATCCTGACTAGACAGTCTGGGCAAAGCCTGGCCTGAAAGGCGCAGAGTAAAATGCCGTGTGTTGGCTAAGTGCTCTGGCGAGCGAGGCAGGTCCTGGAAAAGCACCCCATGTCCTTCCCCAGCAAGCCCACATTGCCAGCACTGCTGAGCAGCCAGCCTGAGCCGAAAATTTCACATCCCATTTCAAATAAAGGCTTGAGGGCACAAATGAGATTTAAGCAGATTCTTGCTGGGTCATACAAGCAGGATTAACACAAGGGATTATTGCTTTTTAGTGTTTACTGCTTGATACCCCACACAGCTCTACTGACTGAACACTAATGCATGTGTATTATTTGAATACTATAAATACAGAGATCTGAAACACTTGATAAATAATATTTCAAGCTATTCTTCAAAACTCATCAAATCTAATAAAAATAAAGAGGTTTGCAGACAGGAAAAGCACATGATGAAGTAATTACATT
>JAWLRI010000838.1:235560-256064 GCA_034781795.1 Crypturellus tataupa | reverse complement strand
TTCTTCAAAACTCATCAAATCTAATAAAAATAAAGAGGTTTGCAGACAGGAAAAGCACATGATGAAGTAATTACATTTAAAAAATGTTCAAATAAAGTTGACAAAAAAAAATCAGTGCTGCTGTGGATGTGTGAAACTACTTTGTTTATCTTAGGCTGTTAGTAGAGTTTTCCATGAAATGCAAAAGCAGTCTTAATGAGTTGATAACAGTTGTTCTGAACTTTCTGATAGAACAATTTGTGCCCCTCTTCATTCACAATTCTTATTCCACTGGACTGTGGAGAGTCTGAATTTCCTCTAGCGAAGCTGAGCTTTTCCTAACTAGGATGACTCCTATTAAATGACATGTGACATCAAGAAATGCATTTGCAGTTACATAGAGGTTTTTTTAATCTATAAAGATGGTTACTGCAAGAAAGCATCACTTACACTGCAATGTCCATTCAAGTGTGTGTAGCAATAACGTTTAAATGACTACAATTATTTTCCATTCTGCTGCACCTCACCTGGTACCGATCCCAAAGATAATTTTTCTTGACGAATCAAATTTCTTCACTTGTTTCATTTTAAGAGGATGAATTCGGCACTTTTGAGCAGGAGGGAAAAGCAGAAATGATAATTTCAGTTTAAGAAAAGCCTGCACCAGAAAAGTGCAGGTGAGGAAGTCCCTGCTCTACCTGCCTTAGAAATTCATTCCAGACCGAATGATGATCCACACTGAGACTCCTTTCAGCTGCAAGCTGTTGGGAGTATGTTTATTGCTTGTTGATACAACACCTCAAAAGAGTGAGGAAGCAAGGAAAAAGAGCTAGTTATCCAGCATTACAGCTGCATTTAATGCACTTTGTGAAGATTACATCTTGCCTGATGCCCTTGTACAGTGAGCATCAGCCCAGAGAGCACCTCGGAAGAGAAAAGAAAGAAACCAAAATCATGGAAATGGCCCCAGGCAGAGCAGGACCTCGGTTTTGGCCGTGTGAGCTTCAGGGTGCCTCTGACTTCTTCCTTGGGGTGTTCTTGCAATTTGTTCCTCTGAGCAGTGAGAGAGCATGGGCATGCCCATGAGTCCTGCTCATCTAGGGAGGGAAGCGCAGAGAAGCAGAGGAGGGAGCTGTTGCCTCCAGAGAGCAAGGAGGGAAGAAATCTTTAAAAAAGAAGGCCAGATTCCTCCAGAATTCTTCCAATTCATTCTTTGGACTTCTAAGAGGAAAGGCTTTATTGCCTAAGTGGACCTTGCTTTAGAGCCTGTAACACACTGTAGGCAGCCCTACAGATCCAGCCATCATGCTGGATTTCATTTCATTCCCAGAGTGTCTTAGCTTGTCCGAGACAGGATTGATGGTTTACATTTCTTCATTATTGAAAGAACAAAAGAAACAAACAAACAAAAAGTTTGATTAAAAATAAAATCTTGGTTCTTGGTGTTGATTTCCCTTATTCACTTGTAGTTGTGCCATATGATTTATTAGGATTTTCCTTCCTTTTTCTTATTGTTGGATCTTCTTTAGAAAAAAAAGGCAATTTTAGGTTTAGTGTTGCTGAAGGCATATAATGGTACAGCAATTGAGAAACCAACGGGAAAATACACTTTTGTTTCAGACTATCAATCTGATGAAATGAAAAGATTCTCAGTTAAAAATACCTAGTCATTCTACTATCATATATCATAAGAAGACCACACAGAAAAAAATGAGTTAAGGTAGTTTCATAATTAAAATTTTCCACACGGACACATATGATGGCACTCGTGGTGTATATGGAATAAAGTATAATTACCTTATTTGTTAGAATAAATTTTGGGCTAATAAAGACAATACTTAATTTTGCAAAAAATTAAAGTAGTAAATAGCCGTTATTTTTCCATTCAAGATAATATCTGAAAAAAAAAAAGATTTTCTTCCTTAAATCTTTTCTATTTTTTCTTTTTATTTTTTTCTTTATCATTCTATTTATGATGAATTCTGACCTCTATTAAGCTAGTGCATAGATTCCCAGAGTCATTTTATTCCACATTAGTTAAGAAGCTGGCCATGTGTTGCTTATTTTAATACTATTTCAGAGAGGGAAAAGAGAAGAAATATTTTTTTCACTTCTGTGGGTTATAAAATCGGAATTTGAAGAAGTCAATCCTCAGGTCATGTAGTCAGGGTGCACAAATAGGACTCGATGGCATGAAGCATATGTAACTGCCCTGGGGCTTTGCCTTGTATTGGATGTGTATGTGAGAGTAAGAGAGGAATGATGAGTCTAGAGATAGGCTTCATTTGCTCCTGAGAGGGGAAAAACTTGCACTTCTAAGTGCAGTTTTCCTCAGAGAAATGACAGTGAGAATGATGTTGCCAGTCATTGTTTTTTTTCTTCCTGTAACTTCCAGACTAAATTTGCTTCAGGTAATAACTTAAGGGTTATTTTTCCATTAAAGTTATATACAGAGATTAGAGTTTGGCTGGGGAATAGTTGCGGTGTAAACATGCTTTTGCCTGGCAGACTGGCCCATTAGGACTGTAAACAGGGATATGAAAACTCCTGAGAAAGTTCAGTTTTAATGAGAGAATTGTTAAGAAAAAGGAGTAGAATAGCTTTGGGAGGAAAGGTCAGAAGGAAAAAGTTACACTACTGAATGATTTGTTGACCTGCCTGCTATTTTAGAGACTTCCTTGCCTGCAGAAGAAATTGTAATGTTTTCAATTACATCATCCTGAAAGTGACAAAAGCTCCTGAAAAGCAGGAGTGGAAGGAAAATATCTAAATGATAGATAATTTAAATGATCCAGAAAACCTTAAACGAATAAAGGCTCTCAATGAGCGGCATATACACACACACACACACACATATAGTCCAAGTAATAGAAAAATATATTATCTTTTACCTACTGCTTTCTTTTAGTCCTTTAATAAAAACTACTGATACTATTTTTTTGTTGTTGTTTATAGGGAATAATTTATTGTATAAGTGAAAAACTTTTCTAAAGTATGTACATTTAAAAATGCAGCATGTAAAATACATCTTCTACTCAGTAATGAGTAAGTAATGACTGTATGTTGGCACAGCCAGATTTGACTAGAATCAGTCTTGCTTTCAGTCTTATGTTACAAAATTAATGTGGAGACTGCTTAATAACTTATTCTCATGGTTTAATGATAAAATAAAATCTCTTAAGCGTATTGGCTGAGTAGACTTTATAGGAGTAGGAGGAAGCAGAAATATATTTTAGTGACCTAGATGAGCAAAGAAAAAAATCAGTATACCCAGGAAAGACATTTCTGGAGAAAGAGTTTGCTTAATTATTTATTTTGAATCACATACATTTACAAGGTTGGTTTAACATTTAAGTTGATTAACATTAATATTAACAGTAACATTAATTCCCTTGAGGAAGCCCAAAAGTCTGTGGAATCCTTGAAATCCCTGCAACCTCCATTTGCTTTTTAAGAAGGTCTATAGGATTAATAAAGGATCCAACAATCCTGTTCAGTTGCAAGGAAAACCACTGAAATCATTTATAGGTTGACCTAGTCCAGCTTTACTGAAAGTTCAGTTCAAACATGTCTATTCCTTGTTCTAGGTTTTAATTTGTCCTCCAGAAATTTTATGGGGATTCTTTTTCTGTCTTCATTAATTTAACACTTTGGTAGACTGCTAAATTAAAGCAAGTATAGTTGGTTACTGTTAGTATTCAAGTAGAAATTCCCCCAAATGCTCATTGTAGTTGTATTTTATTCAGGACAAAATGAAAACACCACAATATAAAGTCTGTGAGAGAACTGTCAGACAAAAAAAGAAAAAAAAAAAAGTATTTTAAGACCTGTATATGTAGTCACTGAAGTGAAGAACTAGAAAAAAAACCTCAAAAAATATAATTTACTGTGATGTTGGAATCTGTCTTTCTAGAGTTTTAGAAAAATGCTCTATTTTCTCTTTGCTATGTACTGTGGAAATAGGACTGCTCCATCCATTGGGGTCATCTGCATAACATTTATTCTGGTGGCAAATGTTCAGCTTAGTATTGTTCCAAAGAATGAGTAATACAGCATACAAATCTGGAAGAATCTTGATGAAATGCTAATGCAACCATAAGCCCTACTGGAGAATGTCTCCTGTGTGTATAAAGCAGAAGTATTCATGTTGTCCAGTATTTTGCATTAAAAAATTATCTCCTCCAAATGTCTGTATGTTCCTTTTATCTGGAAGCAATAAAATTAAACCAAAACAAATCATTTTTCTCTTTGCAGGAGTATGAAGCAGATTTCTCTATTGAAAAAAAATCAGTTGTATGAAAAAGTGCAGAGTGGAAGTTAGAGTGGAAGTTTAGTTTAGAGGAAAACAAAATCTGTATACTTCTCTGTTTTAGTGAGAACTGGAGGGACTGAGTTGATTTAAGTCAGTTGGAAGTTTCATCTTAGTATAAATAAACAAGTACAGAAATATATGTTGCCTCAAAGTTTGCCGTAGGTAGAAAATAACTAATAAAAAAAAAAAGAAATATACTATCATCGATGTGATCATTTTTTTTGACAAACGATTTGGTAGAAAGATTTTGCTGAAGATGAAGAAATTACTTGTTAGTCTCATCTGAGATTTCTTTGCAAGTCAAAATCAATAAAACCATCATCATTACTGTCTGTTTTCTGATAGCTGTCTTTTGCACTGAATACTAAAGAGATTTCAGAGTGACTAAAGAAGATGACATGACACCAGTGAGAAAATTCTTTTGTGTTTTACTCAAACACGAAGTCTCTATTGATTTGCCAGGAAGAGCACTTGGGAGGTTTATTGCTAATCAGCAGATTATGTCAAATGATAAAAGGCTCTTTTCAAATTGAAGGAATTAAGACAAAGTATAGAATGCTCTAACCCTCATTGTTGCCTTTTTAATGTTTTATGCTCTGTTTTTCAGTTTTTAAAAAAGGTATTCAGTATAACCAACTTTATGCCCTGATTGTTATTCACATAAGGTCTTTATTTGCACAGTGATTTCCCATGTTAAACTGGATTTCAATGGTTTTCTGACTAATACTATTTGCCGAAAAGCATTTCTCACCCTAAGACCTTATTTCCATTCCTGAGCTTCAGATGAACACTGCCTATATTTTAGATAATCTTGAGTATTCTTTTTGGACGTTGATCATTACAATTTTTGCTCTGTTTTAAGGGGAATAATGGACATAAAAAAGGAATACTTTGATACTTGCCAGCTGCCATTAAATAACCTTTAAAATATGACAGACATCAACTAAGAGCAGAAGGAAGAATTTGCTTAGTTGTCTACATGCTAACATGGGACTAAATTTAGAGAGAATTATGGAGGGCTATAATAAAATAGGACTTATATAAGTCTGTTTATAAGTGTTCCTCTCTACCCTCACCCCTATTTTACCTAGCTTGCAATTTCTGAGAACTCTTGCACAATCTTGAGGCTCCTTGTGGTTGGGAACCAGCCTTTAAACAAATGTTTTTGCCATAGTTCAGAGAATGATTTTACTAAAGAAAACTCTTGTTTGGTTTTGACTCTCTATATATTGACTCTCTATATATTGACTCTCTACAAATTTTTTAATTTCCCAAAGTTGCAATTTAATTGAGAAGGCAGAAGTAAGTCTTTTTGGATAGGACCTTGATTATACCTGTCTGTTAGAAACAGTGGAGCCATCTGTTATATCCAGTTATTTATCCAGTTAGATGAAGTCATTAATAGTTGCCCAGGTAATGAGCCCTAAGCAAAGCGGTAACACATTCACAGGTTAACTCTGGTGTACCTTATACACTGAAGCTTGGATTTAATGTCAACTAACAAGTGCACCTCTTTCAGGTGCATATATGAGAATAATACTCTGAGACGAGATATTTTCAGAATGGGATCAAATCCGTTCTGAGGGATATCAAGGCAAGAGAATTGAGCTACGAATTCTGAGCTCAAGAAGGCTAATCTTATTAGTGAAAATATCAGAGCTTGGAGGCAAAAAAGCATCACCTTTATCTTCTTATTTCTGTTGCAGAGGAAATGATCAAATCCCGTTAGATTATGTCTTCAGCATGTTGATGCCAATCAAACAATCTATCTTTTTTTTTACTTCCTGAGCTGGAGAAGGGGAAGGGGAAGGGGAAAAGGGCTGAACAATATCTCTACTATGTTTGCTGTGGTCTAGAAATCTAACATGACAGAAGTCTAACATGACTGGAAGAAATGAAGGAAAATTGTTAAACAGTGACTTTGATTAGCTGGTTGATAGGAACAATCATACATAAAATAATAATAAAACAAAACAAAACAACCCTCCCGCACTCCTAGTGACACAAAGATCAAATGAAAACAGTGTTGCGATAACAAAAGAGCACTTTCTTATGGCCTAGTGTCTATCTGCTTGTGTCTAAGCAATACACCTCATTCAAGGTGTATTTTAAATGTAAGCTGACTTTTCAAGGGAAGAATACCCTCTTTTGACCTAAATGAAAAGACTATGACAGGAAAGGTATTTTAACAATTTCCACGTAAGTGTTCTGAGGCAATTTAGTCAACGTATGCAAGAATGTCATTAGAGGTGTGTGGTTTTGACTTGTCACCTCTTAGACTGTGCACTATGCAGAGAATGCAACCTCTTTTTGCATCAGTGACCAAAGAGGAATAAAGATAAAACATAATTTTAAGCTAATTCTACCACTTTGAAGTCACTCTGACCTGCCTGTGGGCATGCTTTGAATCTGTGAGGCAAGGCAGAAAATACTGTCAAGGACATCTTTCCCTATAGTACACTGGGAGAAATATTTCCCAGCAGTGGGTGTCTTTTAAGGCTTGTTAATTCTAATAGTAATGCCAGTAACATAAGTGATTGGGTTTGGAGAGATAGGTGTTATGATAGGAAAAGCTCTTGTGTTCTTTCATTTGCAGTAAAATTCATTTACTGAGAAGCAGTCCCTTTCAACATATGTATAGAAATTTTTCACTGCCTCGGTACTCATACACCAGCCAGTATTACAGGAAGAGAGGTATTTTTGGAGCATGTTTCTCCCCATCTGCTTAGATGTGATCATTAAGAGCATTAATGCTGTGATACTTCAAACAGTGGGTGAAATGGTTTTTACGCTAACGCTCTAAGAAGTCTGAGCAATAATCTGTTCCTGCCATCTGTATTTATTTTGCTTAATACAACAGTGCTCTGGTTTGGTTGTGCTTATGGGTGTGTTTGACATATTAGCCTGAGTTAAAATCTGAAATCCTGTGAAACGAATTAACAGAGTTGTTCTCAACAGCTGTATTTCCCTGACAAGTTAATTATGCTTCCCCTCCCTCCAGCACTGCCTGCTATGGGTAACTGGACATACTTAATGAATATTTGACAGTTAGAATTTGAATTATTTTGCTAGAGCAATTTATTAGTTGATATCATGTGAAATTGGATGCTAATATGTCTTGAAGGCTAATCCATTCAGATTGCAATACATGGATTTTGATAGTCCAGCATGCCTTGGCATTCAGAAGGAATGATGTGATTATGGCCTGTGACTTCTGCAATTAGAAAGGGCTGTTTTAGCATGCTCTTTTCGAGGTTTTTGATGGAGTGCACAGAAAAGGATTCTTACAGCAATTTTGTGTGGGGTTTTGGTGCAAAGTGGACCTACTGTAAGGCACTGGTACACGATTGTACAGCTGCCTGCTCCCCAGTTGTAGTCGTGTGCTGGAACTGAAACCCTTCTTAATGCCCTAGACCTTTCTTAGCCCTTAGCTTCTGCATCCATTCTAAATATAAAGGTCAGAGCTCAGAGAAAAACATAGTTAGGAGAAAGTAAAGAGAAACAATGGGATGCGTTAATAATATTAGGGTTGCTGCTATGCTTTTAGCATCATTAGAGGAGTTTATAGTAAGCTGGTTATCCATTATTACCCTAATGTCATTGGTTCCCACTATATAATAGTTTCCTTCATTCATCATTGCTAGACATTGCTTTGCCTTAAACAGTGCAAAAATGCTCTTTGGACTGACTTGTTCTAAAAAGAAATCTAGATCGTGCTGTACTGTTTTCTAATGCTTATCATTCAGCCCAGTGCATATTTTATATTTTGTAAGTGGTACATCTACTTCTCTCTGATCACAACAAATAATTTTGGGCTAGTGTCAGTTCCAGAAGAGCCCCACTGCAGAGAATTTCATGCAATGATGGATAACTACTTAAAAAATCTGTCTAGGTGGCTCTTAATCCACGTGAAATGTATTTTACTGACCCTATGTTAATTTAATATTTTCAGAATGTATGTGGCACCAAGGAAAATAACTTACAATGTCTAAGTCTATCGCATTTACAGACTTACCTTTATCGACCAAACTTGTACTCTCCTCAAGGAATTAAATCAAGCTTGTCTGACAACGCCTGTTTTCTGTAAGACCACATTGGCGTCAATTGCATTTCCTTTCTTTAAAAATTTTGTTGAGCAAGAGCATAAAACACCTTTCAGCTACTCTGTAGAAAAGAATGTTTTTATGTAAGACAAACTCTTTAAGCAGAAATATCCGAAGATGTGATTTTTGCCAGAATCTTCCTCTTTTTGCCATGTATTTGTGATCCAAAATGTGAATAGGCTGCTGCATATATGGTCAGTGTGCATAATATCTCATCTGATTGGGATTTTAAACAGAAAATGTTCAAGTGATTATTATCTTTAATCAAAGGGACTAGTCAAGAGATTAGAACGAAGTATGAGGAATGTGGTTAAGGTGATCACGCTGCAGGAGTGACAGATACGAGACAGGTTTCAGGTGTGCCTGTCGAAACAAGCCAGAAGTCCAATCCACTCAAGCTTATCCAGCATGAAGATCCACTCACATAAGGAAGACTAATGCCATTAAAAAAAATCTGGAAGACATTTTGATTATTGTCTTTATTTCTCGTAAATATGGTCATCAAATGACTACAGAACTGATTCAAATTTGAATATCAGGTAAAGCACTGTAAAGCTGTTAAATGAAGACAATAGAAAAGAGATAAATCTAGGAATCAGAATAAATAAAGTCAGGGTCAAGAATATCAGAGAGAACATATCAGACTTGATTTTCCATCTTTTATGCTTTGAGAAGCCCTTCATGCTTGCGAAGAATGAAGTGTCTTATTGAACAGATTTTTTAATGCTTGGTAAAATTTGTATATGAAATTGTCAGTTTTTCTTCACTTCGGAGTTTGCAGAAAAGCTTATATATTCAGGCAATAACTTTAGTGCTATAGCACATTACTCTAAGTAATTGTTATTTCAATCACATAATCTTCTCTTAGTAATAGTTTATCTAAATAATAATAGTGTTTTATTTATAGAATTGGAAAAAAAAGTACTTCTAATTTGTGTTAGCATATGCAGATGTTTGCATTAATTAAACACAAAATGAATTACCAAGGAAAGTATTTAAATGCATCCAAATGATCTTGTTATGAATGACAATTACACCTTAATGATTTAAAAAAATGTGTATCTGGAGTGAAATCTTTGCTCTTCCAAAATCAAAGGTAACACTTCCATTGCAGTTGGTAATGAGGCTAGAATTTCAATTAATTTACTCAGATAATACTGCCTTGAGCTGCACTAACCTTAAACATTATTGAAAACTACATAGTAGCTCCAAAGACGCTATTAGTTGTCTGATTACATGCATTAAAATAATTAAGTGATTTAGAGCATTAAGTCCTATCTCAAAAAGGCATGACACAGAAGAGGGCATTGTCATCACGTTTTCTTTTCTATTTTTTGGCTAAGTAGCCACATCAAATCAACTAAAATGATCTCATTTGCATTTCATCATCTGAGCAAATGCAAACACTTAAAGGTTTCTCTTGCTGAATTAAAAAAAAAATCAGGGTTATAAAAATAAGTGTGACGAGGGTAGATTACAGTATTGGTTACACAAGTGTAGGTCTGCTGTTTCTTTGTATTAGATGCTAGTAGGACGAAGTGGGATTCACCAGCTCAAATCTGTTTCTCCCATTGGGCACCCTAACCAGCACATCGCTGTATAACTTGAGAATTTTCTTCTTCTGAGGTGATAAGTTTTTGATTAGATGTCTCCCTGTGGCTGTATCTGTGTTAGTGATTAATAGAGTGGATCAACAGATTGAAGCAGTTTCTGCAGAAGATCCACACATCTCTGTCAAAGGTGGTTTAGAGAGTTTATGTTGGGCCAGGTTTGATCTGCTCCTCTGGGCCAAAAGTGCATATTATACCAGCAGTATGAAGTTATTGGAAGGTAATCTGCCCTGCAAACATCTTTCTTACCTGTGGGCCCTTTTGGGAAATTCTACATTCTTCTTGGAATAGCCAGGCAGACTGTGCTCCATGCTGCTGTTACTTCGAGTTCAAGCAATAAGAGCAACTCCTTCAAAAGATGTTCACCTGCCCAAAGAAAATGTATGATTTTTTCGGACAGTCGGATAGGTTCAGTCGAAGGAACTACCAGGAATCTTTCCCCAGATGCCACTATGCCTTCTGGACGGGCAGGCTCATTGTCCTGTCACCTGAGGAGCTGGGTCTTTTCCATTTCTGTTGGCCACTCTAACAACTCTATCCTATAGTGAAAGAACACAGAAACAATACTGCTATTCCTTCAGTGCCTTGTGAATCTATTCTTTCATTAAAAACAAACAAACAAAAACACTATGCAGAGAGTTAATTACAAAGCTGTGAACAGTTCCAAAATGACCTTAGTTACATTTTTTTTTTTTAAACCATAACTAGTCAGAGCAAGCAAAAGTTCACCAAGTGCTAATTAATGGCTTAGTTGTCTGGAATGAGTTTTTGGTCTTAAAAACAGATTTTCAAAGGCAGGTAGACACCTAGGTTTTGAATGTTCTCCACACAAATCTGTGATTCTACCCAAGCTCACTCTGGGTGTTATAATTTCTGCTTTCTTCTATGTGTCTGAGCCTCCATCTGTGTGTTGCATGAATAGTCTTATTTGCAACACGGTTCTCTTGCCCCGTAGCCTTTATAAATGTTTGATAATGTTGTACTAATGTCATCTGGGTGACTGCTTGAGCCTGAAGGTACTACTTCTATCCAGTAGTTTGTAGTCAGCTCACCTGTGGCAAAGAAAGCCCATAGCTTCATGAAGAGGCTTTCAGGACAATCTGAAATCTCACAGAAACCTGTCAGATTAATATCACTAAGTGGGGAAAAAAAGTTTTGGAATGAGGCAGCTGGAAGCAGGTGCTGCCTAAAGCTTTGAAGATGAAGTGAATAGCAAGCTGAAAGAGAGACAGAGGCTAAAAGGGATTCACTTACCACTTACCTGTCATCAAAAATTTGCAGAACAAAGTATAACTGAACCTGCTTCACACAGGTGATCAATTTTATCCTGAATTTATGACCAGAGGAAATGATGATGAGAGGCAGACATAATCCTTATGAAGAAAAGCAACAGATTTCTGTCTAGAGAGGCCATTTGAGGCCACATTTCTGGCTAGAGAGGCCATTCTCCTGAACTAGAATCTCTGTTCTTAAATCATTGAACTTTAGAAAGGTTGAGATTTGAGTCCCAAGGTGCAAATATTCCCTGTACTTTCAGATTTATAGTTGGCTGAAAATGGAGGGAGATGTATTTTCTGGCGCCATTTCAGAGGTGGTAGCAATTGGCAAATTGACTGTAATCATCCCAAATACCACATTCTTTAATGACAAACCCTTTCAAGAAGACCTCAACAAGCCCCATCAAATTTGATCCCCAGTTGTGGCTTCATCTGGCTGTAAGCCTGAATGATGATTTTTCAGTCTATTGCCTTCACAAACATTTGGACTGTGCGTGTTGTCTTTTACTCCCTGTTTATTCTGTGGACTCACTGGAAAATTCCAAAGAGGAAAGTTCCTGCTGCCTGTGATAGTTTTGTTTCTTTATCTTCCTTTTCTATTTTTTAACATGATTACCACTAATCAGATAGCTACTGTTGGCAGCAGTGACAGTCAGCCTGACCAGTCGTGTATGCAAAATATTTATCTCAGATGGCCTTATATCATTTTATAATCAAGACTGCCTGAGTTTTTGTTGTTTTAAGGAAAGCTAAAAATGTAAGTCTAAGTATAAAACGACCCCAAGTCTTTACAGAGAGTGTTAGTTATAGAACATTTACTTGGATGCTCCTTTCACTGCAATCAGCAGTCAGCCCCTCAGACAGATGGTGTCAAAATCCTTTCTCTGCGATTTCAGCAGCCTGTGTTGAATTTCAATTCTGGACACAGCAACTGTCCCACAGGAAAGGAAAATCATTAAAGAGCTAATCAAGTGAGGTGAGAGTTTGAGGCATTGACTTATTAGGAAACGATAGAAAAAACTTAACTTGAATACCTGGTAGCTAGATTGCACAATAGAATACAATTAATTACTGCTTGTAATTAGTTATTACTGAGAAGTAGATTATAAAATTAAGGAAAGGAAAATATAAGCTAAATACCTACCTTCTGGAAAGATCCATTAAATTATGATAGAGTTTTCCACAGAGGAGAAATGAAATAACTTATTAAAGATTTGGAAAAAAAGCCTCTGTAGAATCCCATAGGATAGCATGAATTACATTGTTTATTGAGCTGTTTAACATGCATCTTAAAGAATTATAAAACCAGATGGCCTTTGCTTAGTGATTACTACCGCAGAGGTGGTTGGAGAGACGCAAACATAATTGCTGAAACCAAGCCAGCCATGCTTTGTGATAAAGATAAGTGCAAACAGAAGAATTTGCAGGGCTAGGTTAGCAAGTGTCTTTATGCTGAGCAATGAAAAGTTACCACTTTCATTAACAGGTTTTCAGAAGCATGAAAGTGGTTCAAGGTTGTTCAAGGTGGTTTAAGTCATTATAACTCTTTTCTAATATTCCTTTTACCAAAAAACTATGAGAAGTGTCAACTGTGAAAGTGAAGCTAGTATCCCAAGAAAGGCAGAAGGCCCAAGCAAGTGAATTTAGGGAGCTTCTTCAAGATGTGAAGAAGAAAAGTGGAAATCTGCATCTGACTAAATGTACAGTTGCTGCTTTTGAGCTTGAGATTGTTCTGTGATGGGAATTCCCACCAGCATAAGAAAATTTGGGTAAAAGGAGAATGGGATGTTCCAGCTTGCCTGTCTTATGAACTATTCCTAACACAAACAGCGGACAGAAATATGGCTTTCCCAGATATTGTGTGTGAAAATATTTTGGGGAAAACAAACATTTACCTCTATTTGCAAGGTACACGGGGTAGAGTCTGGAGTAATCACAACCTACCTCAAGAAAGGCTCTATTGAGAAGAATGTAAATCACACCAAGAATGTTGGTGATTAATTTCCTTTAATGGATTCTGAGTCTTATCCTCAGAATAATACCTTGTCTTATTTTGAATGATGAAATTTACTCATATTTTTCATATGAGTTTGGGTACTTATCTATTATTCAGAATTATTGAAAGATCACTCAGGGTTTTTCTCTCTGTTGCTGCTAATCTACAAACTTTGGGATGGGGGGGCAGTCCTACAGGAGCGCTCTGGCTCCCCTGTGAGACAGAGGTGCAGATGTTTTGCGTGGTGGGACTCCAATCCCTGGGCCATCTGAGGTAACTTTTAGCCTTGCAGGATCTCCCCATATTGGTCCCTGTGCATCTGTTATCTTCCCTTGGGGATCTAGGTACATTGGCAGAAGTACTTTAATGTTTGTGATTATTTTGTTCATTTTCTTTACAAGTGCTTGAGTGCTGTTTATGTGATGTTTTTTCTGATTTTTTTTTTTTTCAGATCTATTCTCTTCCTGCTGAGCAGTAGCAATGTTTTAGGTATATCTGCTTCCAGTCTGCAGCACTAATCATCAATGCTTGTTCTGACATTTTCGGAGTGCAGTTTGTGTATTAAGTTGGGAAATTGTTTCCTCTACCCTTCCTCTCTTCAGATTATTTTAACCAAGTGAGTTAAAAAACAAAGTCTGAAGTCTTTCTGTTGAAAATGTCACTATGGAAAAGTTGTCAAAGCATGTAACAGCTCACTCAGCTACAGACAGCAGTAGTTTGGAGGACAGTGCTCCTAAAAGGCAGATTAAAACTGATAGGATTAATTCTAAAGAACAGCTTGTCTTTATCCATATGCCATTTTGAGAGATATAATCAAGTTAGAGACACCCTTTACCTGAGCAATAGTCTAAGACTGTGGTGTTCTTTACTTTTGATTTTCATAGTTTGTCATACGTCTTTCAATACATTTCTTAATAATATCTTGAATATGGAGATGATATAAATGGTTTGTAAAAACTGTTTGATTCTACTTACTATCTTTGCGTTGAATGATCAGAGTCCTTAACATGCCTACTGGTATCTGTAACTGCTCACCTGAATTTAGAAGGAAAGGAAATAAAAACATGGTAGTGGGCTGAGATCAATATGTGTCCTAAAAAAATGGGAATGCTTCTAAAGATATTGCTTATGACGTGGGAGAAAGGAAAGCAAATTAAAAAGGTATGAAGGAAATGTCTCAGGCTTCTGCCCATGACCAAGCAACCCCCAGCAAATTGCCAAGGGTGAAGATAATAAGACTTAGTGAAGATTATTTCTCCTCCTGGACGTCTTGGTCTCAGGTGTCTGCAGGGAAAGAAGCTCTGTGTGTCCCTTTGCCTCTCCCCACAGGACATCAGCACCGATGCAAGTCTACATTTCTCCCAGTCTCATGAGGTTCAGGAAGGGACTCTCTGGTGATGCAGATTTTTCCTGAGGAGGTGACAGAGGGAGAGAAGAAGCTGGGAGGGTGAGATGTAGAAATTGCCTCAGTGGAGACCGGGGCCCTCTGGGTGCTACTGGAGCTCTTCAGCAAGATGGGAGAGTGCCCTGCTCTGCCTTTTCTGGAATGACCCACCCCTGAACTCCCTGACTGACTTCACTTGAACATGTTTTCCTGTATTTCTATCTCCATTTATTGCCTGTGCTTCAAAACGTGTTCTGTTTTCCATTTGTCCTTCCACTTAAGTAATATTTATCTCAGAAAATTATATTTCCTCACCAAATGACTTTCAGCTGCAAATTATATACAGACACAGAGATATATAGTTGAATTTATACAACCATTGTTTTTACAGAACATTGTTTTTTCCTGTCTATTTATTTCCACTGTCAACAGTCCAGGGCAAAAACTGTCCTTATTCTTTGCTTTTACAGTCTTAAGCAATACAATTCTACCACCACAGAACAAAATTGTTCTGCTGCTGCCGTTAGGGAACCAGCACTGACCTGGAAATTTGCTAGTTATTTTAGAGCTCCTATCACTTCTCTGCCACCATGCAGTCATTTTTTGTTTCATCAGGGCTGATTCTGTTTACTGGTTTCTTCCTCAAGTTCTGTCCCAGACAGTTCTTCTGTAACCAAGGAAATGGTGTAGACCTATGTCTAGAAATGGAACATTTTACTGCCTATTATAAGCTGGGAACAAAGTGCAACCTGTAGAACAAAGAATTACAGCAAGCATGAAAGTTCATGAAACTTCACTTAAGAGCAGCCCTTTCAGTTCACTCAGGAGGAAGCAAATCCAAGTACATAATGTCAAAAATTATGGATTAAGAAGATAAATAATTAGAAAAAAAATATAAAACTTCTTCTGTTATAGAAGCTTAAGTTTTTTTCCCCTATTTCTTTTTTAGTTTATTTCTTTGACCCTAATTGACTACAGTACTCTAGGACTGTAATTGTGTAGCTACATTTAGGATATGCTTAACCAAATTCTAAATAAATATGAATGTTTCCTACTTTTAACATATGGAGCATTGAACAGTCTCTCTTTGAAAGGCAACCAGAGCAATCAAGTGCTGAAAGTGTAAAATCAATAAACAAGATTAACTGTGAAAGGTGAATAATCAAACTACAAGTAAGATTAAAGCTGTCAGAGGCTTAAGGACTATACACATACAATCTGATTGCTTCTCAATGGCAACATAACTTTGAATTTCATTTCACTTGTAAGAACTTTATAGTGCCTATTTCTTTCCTCTAGAATTATTTTTGTTGTTATTCCATCTTTTTTTTTTTCAAAACAAAAATGAATTCCCAAACATTTCAGCTCCTATTCACTGATTCACTGTATATAAGTTCTCCCCAAAAGACCTAATATGTGCAGTTCAATGATCCATATAGACCCATTTACCAAAAGATCTATAGAAATTGTGGGTTGTCTTAACTGTCAGGTTCAACTATGCTGTCATCATCAAATTAAAGCTGTGCCTGTTTTCCAGAGCTATTGAGAGGCAGAAAAACAGATTGTTTTCATCCTGCATAGTTGTTGCAAAACCAAAAGGGAATTCACTCTTTTTTTTTTCTTTTTCCTTGTTTTTTTTCCCTTTATTATTGATTGGGACAGCATTCAATGAAGAAATTTACTGTGCTGCTTCATTGAGTGCTGTAAAGCCTGCAGCAGAGGTAATTGGATTGCTGTTGTTCTGATGGTTCCTCCTGGAAAAATCTCTCTTCACAGACAAGGAAAATATTTAATTTAAATGATACATTTAGTCCCCTTTGTAACAGCTCAGTGGCATATCAGGCAAGATTTTTATCTGCATCCAGTGAGCTCACAAAGCTGGCTGCCTGTTTTCATTAGATCACAAGCAAATTGCTTATTTTATTTTACTTGCTGTATTTGTGGTAATCGGTGCATCTTAAAAGCGTTTCTACACATTCAGTAATGCAATCCTTTGCCTCTGGGTCTTCGCAGTGCTGTTTGGATCTTCAAAGTTTCTGCAGAAATAACGGACTGGCAAGTTTCTGTGCTGCTGTGTGCTCCAGCTAAATGTTGCAGGAGTTGAACTGTGTTGAGTGCTGAAAACTCACATTTTTTCAAATGCCATTTGCATAATTCAACATCCAGATATTTGCTGCTGTTGTTACAATACTCTGGGAATAGCATTTACTCAGAACAAAACACCCCAGAGAAAATGTGAGAGAGACAGAGAAATGTGCTTGCATCCTGCGCAGAGCAAGGGACCGCGTTGTGCATTGGCCGCCCTGCGCGGGGGAGCCGGCAGCTGGCGTCTGCGAAGCTCCCCACAGCCCATCCTGCACACCACCGTGGGGCTCAACCCCACCTAGAGCAAGGCAGGACGTTGTGAGGGCTGTCGGCATCACTTCAGGGGCAAATTTAGGCAAGTTTTTCTGAGATGCAAGAAAAGAAATGAGGTCTATGCTGACTCCTACTGCTGATGGGAACTGTTGTGTTGATTCCAATGAAATCTATAGAACCCAAGGGTCAAAATCCTACCAATGGGCACAGTTAAACATTGCTTGGATAGAAAGATTTCAGATTCTTTCGATTTGCTGCCACAGCCACTGCTGAATATATAATATACTGCATTTTTTAATTAAACAGAAAAATAAGGGAAAAATACTGTTAAAAACGAAAATATTGCATTGTCCTGTTATCTATAAGAGTCGCTCTAATGGAAATGCCAAGTATGACATACCTTTATGAAAGAAGCACCTTGTGTGGAGGGGATGGAGATTTATTTATTGAAATGAACAGTTGTGGCTGGGATAAAGTCCTATCCCACTGCTCTTTCCAAAAGGCAGTTCTATGGAGGGCTCGGAAAAGGATCTCAAAGATTGAAATATCTCCTCCTTACTTTCTATCTCTGCCTTTCCAAATTCTGCTCTCACAGCTTTTTGGTCTCTCAGCCCCCCTTTCAACTGCATTTTCAATTTTCTACAGGGGAGGTGTAGAGCAAAAACCTTTGCTCTCTCAATGATGCCTTTCTTTCAGAGGTAGACACAGAATAAAACTTTGTTCTTTCTAGGGAGAGAAGCTGAAGGTGACTACAGTTTCCACTGAGAGGAAACCCCACTGTGCTACCTAACTGGATTTTTCTCCTTTCTCATGGTCCTCTTGCAGCTATGTCCATAAAATTTCTTGTCTTTTGTTTCAGGAATCAGAGGAACTCTCATCCACACTACCTTTGTGGCAGCAGGGCCAGAGCTGTATCATTTCACTACCACAGTATGGGAACTCTACATATTTCAGTTAACTGAAATCAGGTGATGGCTGGGGAAAGGACAAATGTTAAACAATGTGTTGATGCAGTTTCTTTTGCTCAAACTTTCCTCATCTAAAACTTGGGTGATGACCTATGTCTCTCTGCTACTCAGACTACTCAGACCAGCACAGCTTCTAGAAGCCATATAAACCTGTATAGATCATGGCAGCTGCACAGAAATTATTGGTTTCTTTTAAAGTAACAACTCCTTTCCTGGGAGATTCTCTAGCTAAATGAGCAGTCTCTGTGTTATGTAAATCTGAAAGGAAAGACTGCTCCATATTTAACTCTATTTCTCATGGAAGTCAATAGCAAACTAATAAAAAGCAGGCAACTAGGATATCTACTGGTTGGAGTCTAAGCTTAATGTTTTGCAACTGTAAATGAACAGTGTAGTTTCTGCTTTCTGTCATGGTCTCCACCTCTACAATATTTCCCACTGAAATCTGAGAAGTGATGTACTTTCAAGTTTAAAAAGAAAAAAAGAGGAAAAAGACTGGATACATCTTCTTCAACATTCAAATATATCTTCATTCCTGAAGCTACACTGACATATAGTTCACATCAGGACAGGTTGTTACAGATGCTGAAAAGTAAGCTAAAAATAAGGAATAAGGTTAAATAAGGAATCTATACAGAAAGAATTTTCTGCTTGTTCCCAAGAGTGTTATGCATGATACCTGCTCCAACACAATGTTCTGGCCACCCATACTACCAGTGAAAATAAGGAATTTTGTGCCACTAGCTATAGACTCTTGTTGGATGCTTAAGCAACAGAAATAAGCATGAGATAGTACAGTTGTACAACCTGAATTATGAAGACCTCAGTTGCAGTTTTACCTGCAATATCTGATTCAAAATATCTATCTCCTAACACAAAGTTCAGGAGAAATGTGTTTTTAATGCAGAAGTCTCCTAAAAGTAAGACAGATCCAATCTGGAGAAGATACTAGAGAATTACATGGGTTCTTAGTGAAGATGGCGTTATTAGCTGGACTCCTTCTGGGCAGGGATAGCAGAGACAACAATCTTCACCAGTAATAGTACTCGGTGGAAGTTTAATGGGAATACAAATGCATTACACAGCAAGGTTCAGACAGACGAAATGGCCAGATGAGATTTCTGAGAGTTGAAGCACTGTACTCTGTTCAAAAGGAAAAATGTTTCAGAAATGAACAAAACAACAGTGAAGTGACTTGTTTAGTCACTTAGTAAATAGATTTTTTTTTCTCCTTAAAAGCAATATATAGGAAGTTCACAGAAGAAAAATGGTTGGAAAAAATTAAGAGCTGCAGACAGTAAGAGGGAATAATTTAGTGAATACAGAAAGATTATACTTTTCCCAGATTATACTTTTCCAGAAAAACATTGCCTCTTAGAGATCAAGGTCCTATGGGAAGACAAAGAGGTATTTGAAAGCAATTTTGCCTAAAGAAGTCAGACAAAAGAAATTCAAAAGTCTATTGTTTAAGGCTTTTCCACATCTAAATTCACTTCAGTCCTTTCAAAATCCTCAGGACATTCAACTGAGCATGTGTAATCCTGTATGATGCAGTTGTGTAAACTGTTTCCATCTGGTATTTACATGATATTTACATGCCTTAAGAAGTCTAAAATCTTTATCAGATCTGATTTCCTCAATATATCTCACTATGAACATATGAAGGCCTTGCAACCGTTTAAGGGTTAATACATCTCCCTCTGTAGCAAGGTCATGTGAAATGAAGTATGGAATATAAGTAAACCCAAGAGATCTAAGATGAAGCCTATGTCTTATTCTTGGTTTAAGCAGGGAAAACCAGAGGAAAATAATGTGAACAATTGTTTGTTTTTCTTTTATGGTCAACTTATAGATAAGAAAACAAACCCTTAACCTTCCACAGACTGGTATTGGATCTGTCCTTCCTCCCCTCAATTTTAGACCATCCTCAAGAACCTGCTTGAAGCAGGTGAAATTACTTGAGCAACAGTTTCAGCAGTAAGTCAACTTATTTTTTATACCCTTGCTTACAGCCCTTGGTAGGGCTGTATTTCAGAGATAAATACTCCCTCAGCACTTCCTACAATACACTTATATAATTCAGTTGGGGAACTCCAAATGACTGTGCCTCCTTTCTGAAAAGCCTTGGAAAACCAATGACAGATGTCACAAAGAAGCCTCCTCAGAGATAAAAGCACCAGCTGGGTTGAAATTTCAAAATTATGCTTACATGGAATGATTTGACAATGCACAGTCTGTATATATGTTAGAAAACCTTTTAAAAAGCTTTTGAAATAGTTTATTTTCTGGTATTTTCTAATATAAACAGACTAGCAGTTGCTCAAGGCACATGCTAATTACAGGATATTTGTGGAACCATTCAAGCAACAGAAGATATTTTCTTCAGAAGGTATCAATATTTAATATACATATATGTTGTTTTATACAATGCTTATGTCTTGGTCCATTAATGCGATCCATTTACATCTCATAGTTTTGGAATGATTTGCTGCAATCCTCAGGTTGTTGCTCTTGGCC